>PVLC010003760.1:0-82500 GCA_004027655.1 Graphiurus murinus
ACTGGGGATTGAACTCAGGGGCATTCTACCTCCGAGCTACACCCCCAGCCCCATTTTTTATTCTTTATTTTGAAACCGAGTCTCACTAAGTTGCGGAGTGCCTCACTAGGTAGCTGAGGCTGGCCGCGAACCCGGATCCTCCGGTCTCAGCCTCCCGAATGCTGGGATTACAAGCGTGCGCCACCACGCCCGGCTTAATAAAATTTTTTGTTTATGATGATGATGATGATGATACAGCTATGAAGAATATTAAAGCAGGGAAGAAGGATAGGGATATTTCCATTGTAAGTAGGATGGCCAGGAAAACCTTTACTCAAAAGATAACTTTTGCACAAAGAGCTAAAGGTTGTAAAGGTCTAGGGAGGAAGATATCTAGGCAAAGTGGTTTCCAAGGTAGATGAACTTTACATGCAAAGGCCCTATGGTGAGAGCAAGCCTGGCATTTTGAGTCTTGTGTGGTAGGAGTTTAGGTAAGACAGATCTTGGCAATGGGGAGACAGATCCCACAGGAAGTTGTGGTCAGTGTAGATGTTGATTCTTCCTCTGAGTGAGACTAGGAGCAGAGAAGTGATAGGATTTGACTCTCTCTAGCTGTTGAGTTAATAATAGGCTGCAAAGGACAAAGGAAAGAAGCAACAACCAGGCGAGAGATCACAGCTTCTTCAACCAGGGTAGTAATGCTAGGGAGGGAGAAGGAATAGCCACATTCAAAATGTATTTGGTGGAGGTGACCAGTTTTGTTCATGGATTGGATGTGGAACATGAACGAAAGAGGACAAGGAGGACTCCAGGTCTTTTGTCTTGAACAACTAGAAGAATTGGTGTAGCCGGGCATGGCGGCACATGCTTATAATACCAGTACTTGGGAGGCTGAGACAGGAGGATCCGGGTTCACAACCAGCCTCAGCTACTTAGTCAGGCTCTCCGCAACCTAGTGAGACCCTGTTTCCTAGTAAAGAATAAAAAATAGGGCTGGGGGTGTTGCTTGGAGGTAGAATGCACCTGTACCCCCCCCCAAAAAAGGAAAGAAAAAGAAGAATTGGTGTAGTTGATAGTTTGCAAAAATGACAACAACCCACCTTCCACCACCACCACTACCCTGCACACCCATTGCAGGTCCTCCATCAAGAGATGGGGTCTAGACAGCCCTCCCCCCTTGAATCTGGGCTTGGCCATGTGATTGACTTTGGCCAAGAGAATATAGCAGAAGTGGCACTGTGTCAGTACTGAGCAGAGGCCTTCAGAAGTCTTGCAGTCCCCACTGTCTCCCAGGCCCCTGCTCCACCATACGCACAAGCCTGGGCTGACCTGCCAGAGGATGAGCGAGGCCATGTGAGGAGGAGAGAGGCTCTCCCAGCTGCCCTAGCAGCAGACCATAGACATACAAGTGAGTCCAGATGAGACCCAAAGGACTTCTCAGCTGAGCCCAATCCAAGTGACCAACTCACAGAATTGTGAGCTGAATAAATGGTGGTTGTTTCAGGGCCATGTTTTGGAGGAATCATTATACAGAAAAAGCTAGCTGCTATGGAGATTCAACTTTGAGTTGTGATCTAATTGGTCTGAATGTAAGTCTAAATGCTTAGAGAGCAAAATCCTTGTCTTTGCTCCCTGTGACACCCAAAGCACCCTCAGGACAGGGCTGGATGTAATACTCAGTGAATGCTGAATGGACAGACGGTGAGTAGATGGATAGATAGATGGGTGGAAGGAAAGCTGGATGGATAGAAGGAAGGAAGGCTAGATGGATGATGGATGAGTTGGTGGATGGATGGAGGGATGGATGGATTGGTGGATGGTTTATTAATTGGTTCTCTAATCAGGAGTCAGGTCACTCTGTGACCCTTCTGACAAAGCCAAAAGAGCTTTATGTGCCCCTCTCCCTGCCCACTGCTCCCTCAAGAGTTTGCAGGTGAGTAAAGCTTATTTCCTAGAGCTTTTGTCAGTGATAGCAACAGAGAATTGAATCCCACAGATCCGTGTGTTTCCTTGAGAACTTAAGCAGTGATTTTTAGCTTCAATTTTGACCTCCCACACCCAGCCTTTTCCCAGATGTGCTGGCAAATAGACAAATCAATTGTTTGGAGTTCCTCTTCCTCTCCACCCCCATGGCATGTTAATTAGCAGTGAAAATGCCAGCAGCAAAGTCGAGAAGGCTGAGGCCCAACCCCAGTGCTGGTGGCCAGCTGGTGCAGCACTGACTGTCCTAACCCTTCCACCCAGAGTTGGCTTCCATTTCCAGGGCTCTGGCACTGTTTCCTGCCTCCCTGCTCATCTGTCCTCCCACCCTGGTGCTCCAGCTTCCCCGTAAGCTCTGCTTCGGTCCCTCCATGATGGCCCTAGTAATGGCAGTGGACCACTTCACCTCTTACAGAGCTTTTCCCAACTCCACCCCACAACTAGTTCATGCAGTGAGCTATGGAGATTATCTCCATTTTAGAGATGAAGAAACTGAGATCTAACTGAAGTTAGAAGGATTTGCCCAATACCATGTGGCCCGCGTTGGGGATTTGAAGACTTTTTTTTTTCTGATTTTAAGCCTGTCTTTTATGATTGGCACCATCAACGTGTGTTCTCAATAAAGAGCCAAGCACACTGGGGTGGGAGCTCCCCAAGGCAGTCACTGGTGAGGTCATGGTGGCATGGATGCTTTAACAGGCATCCGTCAAACTCTGGCCCAGGTCATCCATCCACTGGGAAGAGACTCTCCCAGGCCTTGGAACAGATGCTGCCCACAAGGCTGACTTGGCTTCTGCTCTCTCTCCTGCCCCATCTTCTGGACTTGGACTCCAGATGTCACCTGAGGTTAATGGGGCACCCAGCAGGACTTGGGGCTTTGATGAGGCCCCAATTCTCCACATTCTCCTGCAGTCCTGGTGTCATGCTTCCTATCTGCAATGTTGAGGCATAAAATGAAGATGTTTACTGGGGACAACATGGCTCTCAACAAACCCTATGTGGCCTTTCATTCAGCTCAGCCTAGCACCCCCCCACCCTTCCTACTGGGGCAAGGGAAGCCCCAAAGATCAGGATTCCACTGGCTGTGTTTGTCCTTCTGGAGTCTGGGGACTGGGTGTGTGCATGTGAGTGAGGTGCGAGTATGTGTGTGCATGTGTGAGATATATGCATGCATGTGTGCACATATAACTGTGTATTCGTGTGCTAGTATGTGGTGTATGTGTGATATATGTATATTCATGCATATATGCATGCGTGCATATATGAACATGTATGTGTGTACATGTGTACATCTGTGTACGTGCACTTAGAGGGCAACTGTGGTCTGAGTATCCACCTGCCCCACGGCCTGCTGGGATTAGTCAGGCCTGCCTGTTGGCAGTGCCTACAGAGTCACGGTTTGTCAGGCCAATTATTTTTTATTAAATAATTGCTCTGTGCCAACACAATAAAGTGGGAGGGAAGTATTTCCCCTCAAGGAAGCAGTGGGATCCATCTCCTGGGAAGTCAGGCAAGTCGCGTTCAAGTCCAGGCTTACCTGCTGCGTGACCTCAGGCAAATAACTCAGCTTTTCTGAGCCTTAGCTTCCTGATGTGCAAAATCCATGTAAGGATGTTGCCATATCTACCTTGGGGACCCCATGGATTCAGATGATGTGTGCTGAGGCAAAGCGATCTAAAAACTGTAGAATGACTTACAGAGATGAGGCCTGGTGTTAGAGAGAGAGGAACCTGAGAACGTTGCACTATTTAATTAAGTTGTGTGATTTAGATCACAGTGTGTGTGCAGCAAAAGCAAACTCGCGGGTGATAACTAGAAGAATCCATTAGATCTGACACAGTGGAGAGGACCTGGGCAGATGGGTCTAGCTATCGATCTGTCTGTCTAACCACCCAACCTAGGTACTATATAAATTTTGTACTATGTGCATATATTGTGTAGTTTTTATTTTTATGTGTGTGTGTGTGTGTGTGTGTGTTGTGTGTATGGTACTGGGGATTGAACCCAGGGGCATTCTACCTTTGAGCTATACCCCCTGCCCTATTTTATTTTTTATTTTGAAACAAGGTCTCACTAAGTTGCTAAGGCTGCAATCCTCCTGTCTCAGCCTCCCAAGTACTGGGATTACAAGTGTGCACCACCGCACTTGGCTATTATGTAGTTTTTAAAATACAATGAGCAGGTTTTTTTTAAAGTAAAATAATTTTTAGAAAGTGAGCACAGTGGAATGGGAAAGGCAGTGCTCTTCTGCTCTTCTCCACCCAGGACCCAGGGCTCCCACAGCTGTCTCCCACTTCTCTCCCTGAATTATGGCTCCCTTCCCTCTCTCTCCCCAGTTAAGTGAACCAAGACTAAAAGAAATTAAACACTGCACTGCCAGAATCCCAGACCACAGGGCCAATGATAGAGAATGAGGTGGATGTGGGATCTGCTCTAAAGGACTCAGGCTCCAAAGCAAGTAGAAGAGAGCATGGCTCGGTGATGTGACCGGGTGGAGCAGATGTATTATGGGGAGTGACTTCCCAGGGCCCCTGGGAGGGCACCACTTGGTCCACGCCACACAGGGCTGGCTTGCATGGTGCTCTTTATAAGACTTGGGAATCAGTCCCCTTGGACCGGGTCGGGGCAACCCAGCTTATGTCCTGGCAGGATTCCCAGCTTATAATGTTTTAGCCAAGCAATTCTGAAGACTGAGTTCAAGGTCTGTCATCCGGAGCCACAGGCTTAAGCAGGCTCGGATCTCCCGCGGAGGCCAAAAGACTCTCAGAACACCCCCTGCCTCTCACAGAGGGGTCTGTGTTGGTTAAGGCCAAAACCCCCTCATTCTTGGCACCCACAAGGGAATTCTCAAGGGCCATGGTCAGGGAGAGGGAGGGCCTGCCAGTGACCCCGGCCTAGGGCCCCCCATTTGGGCCTCTGTGTCCTCTGTAACAGGACAAGGAGGCGCCTGGCCAGCAGGTGTGCCATTGGGAGCATGGGAGATAGCCACTCCGGGCTGGCTGTGAACAGCACCTCCACTTCTGTGACAGCGCCTGCAGGAGGTGGCCTGTCCTTCTCCAAGAGTGGGAAGGGGGGACAGTGGGGGAGCACCAGCACTCACCCTTCCTGTCTGGCTTGCACCCCAGGGAGGAAACAAGCCAGATACTGGGGTGGGGGTTGGGGCGAGGAAGAACAAGTGAGCAGAAACAGACTAGCCGGGCAGCCTGGCAGAGCATCAGCCTCCGAGCCCGTTCCACCTCTCCACCTCTCCACCTCCTGGGCTGCACACAGGATGGGCCTCAGCTTCCAGCAGGAAGTGTGACAGAAAGGTGGCTGCTCTCTGCTCTGTCTTCAGAACCTGACAGGCAGCTGTGAGCTGCTACCAGGAGTCAAAGACAGAGGCAGACAGACAGGGACATGTTTGCCTGCAGGCCTAAGGGTGAGCCTCTGGGGCTGCCAAGCAACCAACCACTGTAGGCTTGCCTCGGGCCAGCTGGGCAACAAACCCAAATCAGGATGCATCCCTTGACCCCATGGCCTCGGGATCCACCGTTCCCCAAACCAGGACATGTGGTCCTGACCGCATTCACGGGCAGCTGCCCAAGTCCTCTGATTGTGAAGGATGGGATGGGAGAACTTCCGCTAGGGGGGCAGGGGCTGTTTGATTCCCAGGGCTCCGAGCTGAGCCGTTCTCTCCCGCTGAGCTGGAGCTCTGCACTTGGGGAGAGAGGGCGTTTAAAAATAGCCCCAGCTGACTTGAATACCTCTGCTCCCTGCCTGCTGCAAGTCAGATCCAATTACTCTGCTGACAAGAGGCTTTTAGCCCGGGGAGCCTGGATCATCGATGCCACTCCAGGGAGCTGGGCAACATGGTGCCCAGCCCCTCTTGCTCCCACCAGACATCCAAGGGCCAGGAGAGAGGGACCAAGGGAGTGTAAAGATCACCCACACATAGCCCAGCCCTGGGCCCTAATTCTTGTGGTTCTAGCTCTTTGACCAAATCTAATTTCCTTGGTCCCCCCTTTCTATCTGCATTAGGTGAGTAGCCCCAAATACATGACCCATGCCTGAGATACCACCCTGAAAGCCTCACACCTTTGGAGGTGAAGACTTTTTTAAGGTCCCCCACTAATATCCAAATGCTCCTCCTTTGGATTTTGAAGGATGGGGTAGGAGAACTTCTGCTAGGGTGCAGGGGTCCCACAAGTAGGACACAAAACTACCCCACCCAGAGAATGCCAACTCCATGAGGCAGGACCTCAGCCGGCTCGCTCACTCCTAGCACAGAGTAGGAACTTACCAAATGTGCATTCAAATGAATCCATCATTAGTAAAGGAGGCTTGGCAAGAAAATGCAAATGGCTCCATGCAACCCCTTCTCAACTACAAGGGTGAAAAACAGACTCAGCAGCACAGGAGCTGTTAATGAGGGTCACGTGACATCAGCTCACTAATAAAGGCCAAGTGTGAGGCCCCCAGGTAATCTGCCTCTTTCCTTTCTCCAGGTGATGCTGCTGTACCGTAGTTATCGCTCAGCAAACTCACTTGACCAAGCCACTTGCCTGCAGCCCTACAAAGCCAGCAAGTGACCAGAGCCCGAGCTCCCTCCGCGAGGCTCACCCTGCTTCTCCACTGAGCTGTCTTCTCCTTTCTACCGGGGCTCCCTCTCTTCATTAAACCCCAAACTCTCAGATGTTCAGGGAATGGAAACTACAAGAGCTGTTGTTAGGTGCTGAGTCGGTCAGGTATGGGTTACCTGCCTTATGTGACACTTGTCATTTTCCACTCCATGCTTTGTCACAGGAGCCTTATCTCAGCACTCCTCCCCACCCCCCAGGTGGAGGCACAGGCTTGGTCACCTGTCACCCTTGCACAGCCCACGCCTGGCACACACTGGTGTCCAGGAGACAGATAAGTGGAGGACTTGGAATGCTACCCAGGCACAAGGAAGGAACCAGGGGTCGCCTGCTGGCCACTTTCCTGAGCGTGGACATTTGAGGAAATGACGCATAGAGAGTTTATCATGCACCAAACACACGGATGACAAGAACAAGAGGAGCACGCTGCGCCCGTTTGTGGGTCTGCTCACACTTTCTTTGTGATGGGTTTCCACGTCTTTGTCGTTGTTGTTTGTCCTCCCCTTCATCTGAACCCAGAAGCTTTCTCAGAAGCTCACATCAGCACCTCCTCATTCTCCATCGTGGTGGCTGCTCCCTAGGGCACGTCCTGGTCAAGACAGTTCATACCAGTGTTCTCCTTTTCTCCCCTTAACTCTTAAGTGGAAAAGAAACCTGCAGACTATCTGTTGTCTTTCTTTCTGTTCCTGGGGTTTGAACTCAGGGCCTCCCACATGCTAGGTAAGTGCTCCACCACTGAGCCACACCCCCAGGCCTGACGGTGTTTGCTTTTGAGGACCAACATTCTTTTCCTTGATCATAAAGGCCTATAGTTATAATGACTGACACATATATTGCACTCACTGTATACGAGGCATTATTCTGTGCTTCAAATATATTAATTCATTTAATCCTCAGAACTCTGCTACTTAACCAACTGTTCCTGCTTAATCAATGAGGAGACCAATGTTCAGAGAAGTCAGGTTAAGTTCCCCATGGGCAAACTTTAAATAGAAAATGGCCCCATGGGCAGTTAGGCAATGAATAGGGATTTGAGACTTGCAATGAAAACCACAGCTTGCAGAAAGGCCAATGCAATGGCTCATAAGACAGGTAAACACCACCAGCAAACCAAGCCCTGCGTCTAGACTATCTGAGTGCAGGCTCTGTTGACACCTGGTCACTCATAGCCATCTGTTCCAAGATAAGGCCAGAGATAAACTGATCTGACAATTCTGTATGTACTAGAATATTCTAGAGATACAACTTCTGACTGGTCTTGTAACCCTGTGGCCTGTAAACTGGCTCTAATTAACTCCAGCCCCGGAGCTCTATAAGTTCCTTTCCTTTAACACCTCCCCTGAGCTGTCTCCACAGGTCCCCCTGGTGTCTTGTCTGACTGTAGCTGTGTTTCTGGCAGCCTTGGCCTGCGGGCCTTGGTTGGATAGACCTGGAGTGGGAATCTGGGAATGTGGCTCTGTGTGCTGAGTGTTTAACCTCCATGGACAAGCTACTCCTCCCACAGTCATCTAGGTGAGCTGCCAAGCTGACGCCAGGCAGATCCGCCCGGCTCTAACTCTGGGTAGCGGGGAGGTGGGGCCAAGAGATGGCAGGCAAGGCCTGCTCCTAGCCAGTGCCCTCACCTTCTCAGCGGCCCTCCACTTCCTTAAAGCAGATCCAGGAGGCCTCCTGCTCACACTCCCCAAAGTGGCAGCGCCCCACCTAACTGAGCCTTCAGATGTGCTGGAAACTTCCCACCTCCGAACGTCTCCCCAGGCTGTCTCCTCAATCTGAAATGCTCTCCCTCCCCTGTCCATCTTTGAAGCCTGACTCAGGCTTCAAAGCTCAGCCTCATGCCACCTCCCCCCAAAAGGCTTCCCTGACCACCTCTCTGGGTCACCCTGAATTCCTGAAGATGCCACCGATCTCTGTGCTTCCCAATAGGCCAGACCCCCAAGCAGCCTTGTGACACTGGTGATGATGTAATACCTGTGATGTCACCCAACTTTTTAGATAGGAGAATCTTCTCACCCCCGCTGGAATGTAAGCTGCTTTCAGCAAGAGTTACCTGCTAAGCCTCAAGGCTCTGAGCCCTGCGCCAGCCCCAGCAAGTGCTTCCCTGATCTTAATTTTAAAAATTCAGCTATGAATAACAGCTATGACTCATTTTTTCCCATGCAAGAGGCTGCTGGAGCCTCAGGTCTGGAAATGTCCCTTGCATTAAAAAGGATTAGCCTTCAACTTCAAAAAACAAAACAAAAAGCACTAAAGAAGACCTCATCCACCCAGGGAAAAAACCCAGAAGAATGAACACTAACAGGCTAACATGGTCCCTATGGGTGATTAATTAAAAATCATAATTTTTAAATGTCTTATTCCATGATTTTATGATGGGGCAGAAATAAAGCCATATAACAATAACTACTATTAATATTATATGTCCCAGAGAGAGAGAGAGAGAGAGGGAGGGAGAGAGAGAGAGAGAGAGAGAGAGAGAGAGAGAACAAGAGCAAGCAAGAAGAGCTAATCCCCACACCAGCCAACAGCAGCCACGTTGGGTGAGAGGTCGGAGACTGACGAGCAGGAGGAAACATGGTTACATGGTGTCTCCACAAGATTGGGGGGTCAGGAGCCAGACCAGGGCCGACCCCCACTCCATGGGGTGAAGACTGCAGGCGCCCTGAAAGGGAGGCAGGAGCCAGGGCCACTGATCTCAGGACTTTAAGTAGATCTCAAACGTGGGGATTCAAGGCAAATGAAAGGAAACACACCTTTGTGTGGTAGACAACTTTTACAGTACTCATTTCCCCTCAGAGGTGGTAGAGGCAGGGGCAAAAGTCAAGTTCAAGAAGGCTTTCAACAACTCTTGATTAAGAGCTCCATGATCATCATTCTTCAAGGGAAGGAAGTGAGGCTGCTGGGGACATGACAAGGGTGATGTCGGGAAACGATGCTTTGCCTACCCCATCTTTGTGTGTCCCCACAGGGTCAGGATCCTGGGTTGGAGGGGACAGACCTGGAGCTGCCTGACACCTGCCCTCACTGTCTACTCCCCACTGCCAGCTACCTGTGGGGCAGGCAGGGAGCAGAAGGGGCCCCACATTCAATCACTCTGTGGTCCCACTTTCCAGCCAGGGTACACTGAGGGCTCCTGCCCCAAACAGAGCCAGTGGGTGTTCCAGTCCCAGCTTGCTGCCCCATGGCAGGGAGACTGTGGGCAAGTCAGGCCCACTCTGAACCTCAGTCTTCTCATCTGAGCAATGAGCCAGATGAGGGCTTCTTCTGGGACTCCTGAGGTGCTATTTGTTCCACTCCCAGGCCATCCGATCTTATGGCTCCTGGAGGCCTGGAATCAGGAAGACCAGAGGACTTCAAGTCCTTCAGAGGTTCCACTGGGACTGGCCAGCTGTAGCCAGGACCCACAGGGTCAATGCAGTGAGGACTGGGGCTGTGTCCAGTGCGGGCCACTGGCTGTGCTGTGCCACAGGTCCTGGGCATCAGTGCCCTGATAATGGCCACTCCCTGGGGAGGCTGAGGAGGGGTGGCTTTACACAGCAAGAGCTGATTAGGACAGGGAGTGTGTGACAAGTAGGGACGCACATGTGTGTGTGAGAGTGTGGATGTACCTGAGTAGACCAGTGAGATTGTGAGAATGTGTGTGGACATTTGTATACCTGGGGTGTGTAGGAGTGGATACAAGCACATATAAGGTCAGCCTGTCATGTCTGTGCATGTGTGTGAGGGGAGTGTTGCATGGGTGTGTAAAGGTGTGCACACTCGTATGAGTGTATATGAGAAGACTGTGTGTGGCATATGTGTGTGGTCATGTATATATGTGAGTATGAAGGGGTATGCATGAGTGTGTAGAGGTGTATGCACATGTGTGGATACATGTGTGAGTATGTGTGGGTGAGTGTGTGCATGGGTGTGTTAAAGGTGTGCATACATGTGCATGGGTGTGTATGGGCATGTGAAGGTGTGCATACATGTATGGTCACGTGTGTGAGTGTGTGTATGAGGGCAGCATGCAGTGTGTGTGTGGATGCACTTTAAGGGTGTACATGTGTACACATGTAAGACAGAAGCTGGCTCTGGGTGGGGCTGTCGGGGCTGTGAATGCCCGCACCCTACAGCAGGAGCTCCAGCAGCCCTCTCGCCATCCCCAGACTTTCAGAAGCTCTTTGCCTGGATGTCTCACATACACAGCCGACTTGACCCACCCAGCGCAGATTTCTTTCCCTCTCCTCCTCCTTGGGTCCCTCCTTGTGGGGCATGGAGCTCACATGGACTCTGTAGGTCAGGACCCTGGGGTCCCTCCCTCCTAGCACCTTCACTGTGGCTCTCTCCTTCACCCTTTCTCTCCAATCCTTTACCCACCTCTGTTGTTCCCACGTCCCCCTGCAGCCAGGACCACAGCCCCAGCCACTCCATCCCACCGCCTCCCCGTGTGTGACTCTCGCTGACCTCACTGTCACACACCTGGCACACTCACGCCAGGTCACCTTCCAAATGCTAGCCCTGTCGGTTATGGAGCTTCCCTGGCTCCCAGCAGCTGCGTGGACAGCCTCTCTGATCAGATACCCCACTGACCCTGCTATTTCTGGGAAGTCCTCAGAGCTGAAGAATCGCTGACCAATTCCTGAACTAGTAGTCTTGCTATGGGGTACCCAACAAATCCCTTGACCTCCCTGTGTCCAGAGAGCAACCCCTCTAGTCCGACTTACAGTACACAACAGATGTCTTCAAAAATAATAAGCTGTCATTTGGGGAATCAGGTCCTACCTAAAAGGAATTATATAATGAGCCTTACCCAAAAAGGGGGGCAGGGTTGCCGTATAACACTTGCTTAACATTCAACTCAGCCCTGTGGTGCAGTGGCAGGAACAGCAGCTTTGAAGCCCAACGGAGCTGAATGTGAATCCTTCCTCTAACACACAGCCATACCAGCTGCGGGACCTTCTGCATTTCACCTAATTTCCCTGAACTTTCTCAGCCTCAGTTTCTCCAACTCTAAAATGAGGCTAATAATCTCTACCTCACTGAGTTCTAGGAGAGCGAAATGATGTAATGGATTCTGAATGCATTGCCCGCCTGACACTAAGTAAGTGCTTTATACCTGTTGGTGTGTTTGTCTCACCCTTCCTCCTGTCCTTGACCTACATCCATCAAAATCAGTAGGAACTCATTAGACTAAGTTAAAAGGAGTAAGAGAGCCATTCAGCACATTAGCTGCACCCACAGCTTCCAACAATGTTCAACTGTAGTGTGGCTCCAGGAAATACCTTGCAGATGTGACCCCAGAAAAACTGAGCAAGTTTTGAGGGATCAAGAATTGCAGCAGAGAGGGTTTTAGACTGTAAATTGTGCTTACATTTTTCTACAAGGAAAAAAAGATGAAATCCAGGACTTCCCCTGGGAATATAAGACACCTTGACAAATGTGTAATGGATTTTAAAATGGTCTGTGATGACTTAAAGAGGGAAGGGGGAGCAGGGGCGCCGATGCTGACTAGGGGCCGGTGGAACTCCCTAAAGCCTGAGTCTTTGTGATGGGGTCACCGAGGCAGGTGGATGGAGAACACCAGAGCGTAATGGATTCGACTTTCGCCAGGCATCCGGCACATTGAGTAAGGAAGCATTCAATAGAGATTCATTGAAATAAATGAATCAGAAAATTGAAGACGACAGTTATGAAATGTTTGTGGATAAAAATGAGATATATAGTCCAGGTAATAGATACTACACTCAAGTCAGGTCGCTCAGTGAGTGTTGGTTGATGTCAGCCTGGAGAGAGGGAGGGAAGGAGAGGGAGAGAAGGGAGGAAGGAAAGGAGGGAACAGGAGCCATGGACTAACACAACTGTAACATCGCCAATGGGATTTATGGTGCAGAGACCAGAAGAGGTGCTGTCTACACCCTGAAATACCAGGGAAGTTCAGAACACAAGAGGCACAGGGACCTGTCTTCAAATACCAGCAGGGCTGTTCCTTGGCAGAGGGAATGTATAAATTCTACACAGCTTGAGAGGGTGAATTTAGGATTTCCAATTAGTGAACAGAAACACAGAATGTGCAGTCAAATTGGAATTTTATATAAGGAGCAAACAATATTTTTAGTATAAATATGTCCCTTGCAATAGTTAGGGTATACTTGCACCAAAAATAAATCATTCATCATTTATCTGAAATTGAAATGTAACTGGTCATCCTGTGTTTTAGCTGGCAGGTGTATCTTCCTGCCCTGTTTGGAGATCATAGGAGACTCCTCAGAGGCCTTCTCAGCTCGCAGGTCCATGACTCCGGGAAGCTCCCTGGTGAGACTTGGGCCTCTCAGGGCTGACTCAAGGATTTGCACGTATTCACTTAATAAGCAACCCCAGAGAGGGCTGCAGTGTGTTCAAGAGGGCTTAGTGAGGGAATCCCAGGATGGAGTGAGCCCAGCTCTGGTCACGTGTCCTCTGACCTGGGTATCATCTGGGCAGAGCTGGGTCGGGAACAGCAGAGTGATCATGGACAAATCACTGCTTCTCCAGAAGAGAGTGAAGCATAGGCTGAGGTCCTTGTGTACCTCCTGCTCTTGGATTCCTGGTAGAACTTAAATACAAAGAATCTTCACTCTTAATTGAATGACACTGAGAGGTTTGAAAAATTCCCCATAAAGAATGTTCTTGATGGACAACAGTGGAAGAAATGGGGGGTGGGGGTGAAGTGTGCCTGATGCCCTCTGACCTGGGCTAGAATTTGGTCTTCTGACTCACTGAGTGTGGTCTGGCCACAGGAAGACCCCTGGCCAGGCCTGGGATGGTGTGACTGGTGCAAGCTCCCCGGGTCCTCAGGTCCTTGCTCTCAGACAGGCCTGGGTGGCGCCTCCTTGACTTTACTTCTAAGCAGGACCAAACAGTCCCTACAGACCCCGAGCACAGTGTCCCTGGGTTCCAAGCTTGTTCCATGGCTCTCAGCCTGGCACAGAATGTCCCTTGTTCCCTCGTGGGAAGGACCAGTCTCCCCAGCATTTATTTCCAGTACAAGGTTCAGCTTTGGGGAGCAATCATTGCCTTAAACATCTTCTATGTCCTATGCCCTATCCCTGCCCCTTCCATCTGCCCAACCAAAACCCAGTAAACTCAGAGAGGGACGGTTGTAAATGCCTCCACAGACATAACTCTGAGTCCCTGGCCTGGATTTCACTCCAACAGAAGACTAAGGGACAATGGACCGGTGGTGTAGCAGGACTTAGCCATTAGGAGCACAGTGGCAGAGCTGCTGAAAGCAGACACCACTGAGGAAGGCCCTTTCAGGTGTTGTGGCCACGGACAACGGTGCGCGCTGATGCACTCTGGAGAGCCAGCCCACAGCGCAATGGTGGAATGTGAAATTAGAGAGAAAGCCAGAGAAACAGCCAGAGGGAGAACAACGACAGGCTGGTTGAGGAAGGAGGGCAGCATGCGGATGCTTCAGGGTTGGAGCTCACAGAGCAGGAAACACAAAATCTGCTATGAAGGAAGTATGGCCCGGGAGGAGTCAGTCCCTCCTCTGCCTCTCAGGTTCCTCCTAAACACTGAAATCCCTTCCATTGTGTTGGTGCACAACTGCTAGGGTCCTGGTGGTCCTCTCTACAGGAAGAGGAAGAGGCCAATACTGGCCTCCAGGACTAGTCAAGACAGCAGTGGATACTGCAGGTGGACCCTTGTAATCACACTTCCCCCTTCTCCTCCTGTCAAAGCCCACCCATCCCCCACCCTTGTGCCAATGCCGGGGACTCTGCTCACCATTGTCAGCAACATGACTGCATCGGAAAACTGGCGCTTCCCAGGAAGTCACACGCCTTCACCCAGATCATGGGGACACATTCCCAGGAAAACCTGCAGTCGGTCTATTGGAGTATATTTAAAGGAGGGAAGGAGCAGGGCATCTTGCACCCTTGGGCCCCAGCCCACTCACAGCTGCCCATGAGCACTGCCCCGGGTGTCATGAGTCCGTTCTTCCCCAGTTCTACCCTGACTGATGGTGTGACCCTGATCGTGTCCTCTTGGAAGACTAGCCTGTGCTCGTCCAAACAATGGGTACAGCTGGGGTGGTGGTAAGTTCTGAGGAACACCCTACAGTTGAAGGCATTTTGTCAATTCTAAGATATGAAGTAGTTCCTTATGACCTTCTGAGCACCTTGCTAACTGCAGATTCCTAGGTCCTGTGATCAAGTCACTGCCTTGGGATCTCTGGTGGCTGTACTCAGGAGCCAGCCCCTTTGTTGGTGGGGGTTGTAGTGACACTGAGGATTGAACCCAGGGGCATTCTACCTCTAAGATATACCCCCAGCCCTTTCTATCTTTTATTTTGAAATAGAGTCTTGCTAAGTTGCTGAGATTCTAAGTTGCTGAAGCTTGCTTCAAACCTGCAAACCTCCTGTCAATCTCCCAAGTACTAGGATTATAGGAGTGTGCCACCACACCCAGCTTAGATCTGTTTTTGTTTGTTTGTTTATTCATTCATGTTTTGTGGTGCTCAAGTGCGGGGATTACAGGTGTGCGCCACAGCACCTGGCAGGAGTCTATCCTTTAGTAGGTGTTCCCAGGGCTCTTTGGCACTGTGAGGTCTCAAGCCACTGCCCTACACGTGTGTCCTAGACGGTGAGTACCTGTTAGTGGCAGGTCTCATTTGAGATGGAGATCAGAGGATAAAAGAAGGAAGGAAGCCAGAGTGATGACAGACTGTAACTACCCACCCACCAGGAGCTCTGAGCGAAGAGGGAGGAGCCTTGATGTTCGGGATATTTGGCCTTCCCTGTTGAAGGTGCCAGATCCCTTGATGTCCATGGCTTTAAGGCCCGTGATCTCCACAAAGCCCGTGGGGACTGAACAGCAGGCTCTTAGCTCAACAGCAGGTGATCTGAGCCAGACCCTTCCCTCTAAGTCAAGATCTACCAACCCACAGTGCGGCCCCTCTCCAACCATCCTCTCCCTAAAGCCCTTCCACCTCTCCTCTTCTGCGTCCTCCACCCTCAAGGCCTGGCCACACCAGCTCATGCTCCATGGGAAACCATCCAGCACTTCTGACTGGAGATCTCACCTGCATCAGCTCATGAGCAGGCCCCCGGGGCCGGGGACTGGGTGCTCCTGCTGGACCATCCACAGCTTCTGACAGAGGCTCAGGGTTCCTGACACACGTCTGACACCCACACCTGCTCTCCTGGTGTTTGCTCTTCCTACCTTCCTACCTGCCTCTTTGCCCCCACCCTCTCCCCTCACCACAGAGGCACACTCATACACACACACACACACACACACACACACACACACACACACACATACACACACAGTCACCTAGTGAGAAGTTACCCACACCAGTCCCACATGTCCTGATCTAGAAGGAGCCCCACTTTGCCACCTACTCCCAGTCCTCACTCCAGACCCTAGGAAAGGTTGAAGGTGGAATGAGAGACAGGAATGACATCTAGAGAGGCCCTTCCCTCCTCCCACAAGCTGGAAGACAGGACGCCTCCAGCAGGGCCCTCCCGGCCAACACCAAGCCTGGCCCAGGGGAGGCAAACCTCATTGACTCGTGGCAGAAGGCAGCTTCCTGTTTCTAAGAATCTGGGGCTTTGAAAGGCTTGGGCGCCCCGACTGCCCTTACACAGACAGTATTGTGGTGAATCTCAGCATGGGCTCAGATTTCCCTTGCAGAGCTCCCAGGCTTTCAAAGGGAAAGGGGCGCCAGCAGGCTGCTGCAGACACCCGCTGGATTTGGCTGGACTGAGCCAGTTGGAAAATCAGCAGAAAATCCACCCAAGCCACATCATGCCAAGATCTTGGGAAGTTTCCAGAGTCCTGGGCCTCTGCCACGCCCCTCCTTGGATAGCTCAGTTTGGCACTGTCTAGGTACAGTGTGCAAAGCCAGCAACGACCCCCTTCCCTGTCATCCACCAGACCTATTCATGGTCCTGACAGGTAAACTGAGGTCTAAACAAAGTCTTTCGCCCCTCTTGGGTTAAATAGAGCTGAGCTCAGTAGACAGTGGGCACTTAACAAAGACCAAGGAAATCAGGTTACACTGAAGTGAGTGAATCGAATTATGTTGGCACTTAGCCACTGTTAGCTGAGATGTTGCTGTATGCCAGGCACATGCTAGATCTTAGGACTCAGGCAAAGGAGCAGGGGGAGAACAAGGTCTATACCCTCACGGAGCTCATATCCCAAGTGGTGATGGGGAATGTCCTCTGTGTCCAGGCAGCTAGAATTTCTCTGCAGAAGCCTGAACCTGCCAGCATTTCCTTTCCCTCTCTCATGGAAAGGCCCTGGGCCTCCAGTGGCTAAGCCAGAAGGCCAGATGAGCACTTTGAGGGAACAAATACAAACATGACCTCGGTCACCCCCCTCTCTGTCTCCACTTCCATGGGATGTGACTCAGCAGCTCCACCAGTCAAGAAGCAGAGTCTGTTTCCCACCCTACACTCCCTGCTGGCTTCGCAACTTGCTTTGGTCAGTAGAATAAGGCCGAAGCGACTGTTCTAAGTCTGAGCCCTTGGAATGCCTGACACATTCCTCTCTGTCTCTCTGTCCCTCAGATTCCTGTCTCTGCCATGGGAGCAAGGCCGAGCTAACTGCTGGACTTCGAAAGGCCACATGGAACAAAGCCAAGCCAGCCCAGCTGTCCCAGCCAATGTCATAGACCCAGGAGAGCACAGGCCAGAGCAGCAAGCCTCGTGTGCATGAGTGAGCCCTGCTGAGCCTAAATGAGGTCCGGAGGACCATTGGGCTTCCCTGTAGAATGGTGAAAAAGACAAATGACTGTGGTTCCTAGCTACCAGGCATCCGTGGAGTGGGTTATTACATAGAATTATTGTAGCAATAGATAGCAATACAAGCCTCAAAGCCAGGCAACTACTTCAGAAGAAAAGCAGGTCTATCACTCAATTTCTTTCCATCTCAACCTGGCCCCAGAAGGCCCCTGAGGGAAGAGAATCCACAACTTGGGACTCTTACACTGAACACCACCAATTAGCTCATGTCTCCCAAATCCAAACTTGGGCATGTCCCAGGTGCACACCAGCTGAGGTCCTTGTCTCCTTGGCTCCTTGGAGCTTTAGAGAATGAATGAGCTCTTATCCCCTGCATCAGGAATCATGGTTAAAATCAAGGATCTGGAGTCAGAGAGACTCAAGTTTGAGTCCCAGCTCTGCCATTCGTTAACTGCAGAGAGGTGACTTACGTTGCTCAGCCCTGGCAAATTCATCTGTAAAGCAGGGATGATATTAAAGTTGGTTCCTCAAAGGGAATCAGCTATAAAGATTACATGTAATGTTATATGCACAGTAATGATGTAATGATGTATTTCAAGTAGGGGTCATTTAGTCCCCAGGAACATTTGGCAGAACTATCTGAACAATTTCAAGTATCCAAAATTAAGGCAGGGGTGCTACTGGCATGGAGTGAGGAGGAGCTGGGGATACTGCTAAACATCATAACATACAAGACAGCCCCCCAAAACAAAGAATTGTCCAGCCAAAATGTCCACAGGACAAAGGAAAGAAACCCAGTTGCTGGCCCAATCCCTGGCACACAGCAAGCAGCAGTGGCAATGGCCACACAGTCCCCTGGAGATGAGGGGCTCAGCCACCCTGCACCCTTCCTGGGAGGCTCAGGAAAAAGCTCTAATAGCAACATGGCGCTGAAAACACCTGACTTGCCTTCCATCTTTTAATCCATCCCTATAACTCCATCAAATGGGAGTCCAGCTAGCCGGGATTGGTTTTAGGGGTAAGATTGAATTCCAGCAGAAGGATGAGCTGTTTGACCCTTCTGAGTTTCCAGCAGCCAGGATTCTCTGATCCAAGGCGGCCATTGAAACAAGCTAAGTGAAATTTCACATAGAATTCATACATAATACAGTCAGAGCAAAGCCCCATGCATAAGAATGCTTGCGTGCATCGAATGCCCCAGGTTCACAGTTACCCTGCATCCTCCACCAGGACATCTGTTTTCAAAGAACTAGCCTGTAATAAGATACATTGGAACCTTCCTTTGTTGATTCAGAAAGCCTTTGGCTCTTGCAGAAACACCCTAGGGGCCATCGTTAGAATGCACCGCTGCCCTGGCACAGAGATGGGGACATGGAGGGAAGCTTCGGGTTTCCAGCTCGTTGGGATTTGGGGAAGTGTGCAGAGGGATCTATTAGAGCCAATTTAGAGGTAACCCCACCAGGGTCATTAGTTTCTTATGAATATGCTTCAAACCACTTGAAACTGTGTTCCATTTGATCAATTGGTCCTCGGCAGAAACTTCCTCCTCCCTGTAGCTGTGTGAGCAGTGCCGAGCTGAGAGTGAGGGCCCCGCCCAGTCTGGCTGTGGGGAGTGGAGGGCGGAGACTCAGGACCCAGAAGATCACCAGGGCATCAGGCAGCAGACTGCGGGAGGGAGGGAGGAAGGGAGGAAGGGAGGAAGGGAGAGGAGAGGTGTGGCCAGAACAAGTCCAGCACAATTGAATTTCAGGGGCAGCAGGCAAGCTAGAAGGAGGGCATCATCCTAGCCTTGAGCAGGGGACTTAACTGGCAATGCCGAGGCTGCACAACTCCAGATTCCCAGGCCGGGGCCCTGCCTGCCTTTGCTCCTGAAAGTACACTGCCATGCTGCAGCCAGGGCATGCATGCTGTCACTTCAAGTCTTCTCCTCTGCAAGGACTCCATTTGTCTCACCATTCCTAGTCACTTGTATCTAAGTGAGAGAAGGGTCTGGAGAAAGGAAATCAGCCTGGTGTGACCCGACCAGTAGGCTAGCGGGGAAGGTGGGCTCACCCAAGGCCAGCTCTGCCTGCTTCCCACGGTGCTGGGGGCCAGCCCAATGGAGCCCCCTGGATCCCCAGCGCCAGCCTGATATGATTCTAGCCTCACACCTGCTAGAAGTGGCATGGGTTAAGGGGCCTATTAACCCTGAGCTATTAGGTGGCAGAACCCTGTCTGTCAGACTCCAGAGCGCTGCTGTACCGCACTCATGAACTCTCATGACCTGCCAAATGTGAGTCCACGCCTTCTCTACTTACAGGGTCATTTCCTCACCAGCCCCTGCACAGCAGCCTGTGTCCTTGAGTATCGGGGGTGGAAGGTGCGTGTTGGGGTGAGGGGTACTGGAGATTGAACCCAGGGGCATTCTACCTCTGAGCTATATCCCCAGCCCTATTTTATTTTAAAACAGAGTCTCACTAAGTTGCTGAGGCTGGCCTCAGACCTGCAATCCTCCTGCCAAGTATTGGGATTACAGGTATGCACCACCATGCCCAGTGAGGGTTGAAGGTTGGAGACCCTAAAGGACACAGCAAGGTTTCAGAGGCAATTTAGAGTGGGTGATAAGTTTAAGACCTCACACTTTTGATAAGTCAAACAGCATAAGGACCAGTTGCAGTCCTTCCTAGATGGGAGCAGAGAGGAGGTTAAGGGAGGGGAGGGGGCCTGGTCCAGACAGGGCAGGAAGCTGTGGAAGAAAGAGAAGGGAAGAAGGGAGCCTCTCAACATATTTCTAAGGCCCCGAAGGAGAGAGGCAGGGTATAAACCTCAAGTCTGCCCCACCTAGGCTCAGGAAGCTTCTGTTTAGGCAGCCTGCCTCCTGCAGAGAGCTCCTGGCAAGTCAGTGGGGCCTGGACCAGTGTCCCCTCTCACCTCAGATTGCCCTCCACCAGCCCAGAACAATACCGCGGAGTTCTCCTGGAACACACCCAGGTGTGGTCAGGATGAAACTAGTGGATTAGAGTTCATAGCACTCTAATATGAGTAGAAAGTGTTCTTTCTAGGTGCTGCCTTTAAATACAGACCTACAGTTTAAGTAAATCTAACTGCCACTCAGTGGCCATGGAACTGTGAGAGAGTTCCTGGTGCCTCTGGATCTCTGCCCAAGGGAGGGAGGAGCTGCCTACGGCTTCCCTCCCAGCTCCTACATGCTGTTTCCCAGGCTCCTGGAGGCTGGATGCAGAGGGGAGCAGGGCTAGGAGCCCCTCACTAATGTCCAGGTGTGTTTGTCTCACTCTCATTTCAGCTCCACAAAGGCATATTGTCCTCAGACTCAGGCACGAGAATACCTGCTTCTCCCACAGGCTCAGTCTGGGGCCTGGTGGCTGGGGGAGGGGGGGAACAGGGCAGTGTCACGCTCAGTCCTGAGGCTAGTCCAGCATCCACCAAGCTTGATGTCTTACCGTAGGTCTTCCCCAGTGGGCCAACCCATCACCCCATGCTTTTCCTTGAAGCAACTGCTCCTGAGCCCATGTCCACTGCCCAGCAGGTCTGTGCCACAGGCCACGGGGAACCTTCAAGGGCTCTCAAGAGCTGACAAGCAATAAAATACTGTGAGTCCCTGTCAACTTCCACCAAATACAGTGAGCAAGTAACGGGAGGAGGGCCCTGGGGATCTTAGTTGGGTGGACACATAGGACCCACCCAAGCAGTCAGGAGCCCCAAGCTGAATCCCATCGAATGTTCCGCTGAGCATTCAGGAAGCAGAGGTGTTGAAATAGGCTGGAGTAATCCAGGCACCTTTGGGGAAGAAGCAGATTTATGGTGAAGGTCAGGCCAGGTGAGAGGTAATGGCATAGGGACACCTATGTAGGGAGGAGTGAATGTGGGGTGTGTGTGTGTGTGTGTGTGTGTGTGTGTGTGTGTGTGTGTGTGTGTGTGTGTATGTGTGCGCGCACGCGCAAGCCAGCTTTGTAAAGTGGAGCATCAACAATCCCAAGCTCTTCATATGTCTCAGCACAGGAAAACAGCTGGGTGACCACTGATCAGTGATGTGCAAATTTATTTTAACATGCACAGATCAAGCACAACTGTTCAGGCAGAAGGGAAAGCAGGAAGGCTGGCTGCTAAACCAGCCCTGCCCCCCACGGCTTGCTCTGAGGAGGTCCTCAAGAATGTAGGCCTCCCCGGAGCTCATGGAGCAGCGGGAGAGCAGGTCCCACACCATGGATGAGGACAGGGTGGGGGGAGCAGTGTCAACCAAGCCAGCTTCATCGTTTCCCTGGAACAGTAAGTGTGCAGTGAACCAGTGCTCAGCCCAATGTCTCCTTGAACTCTCAGGACACCTGGAAGGAGCCATCGCTCCATCCCAAGTGGCAGAGAGCAGTGGGAGAGAGGTTGAGGGACCGGCTCCAGGCTATGCTGCAAGGGAAGGTGCTGGGTCTGGAACCCCAAGCTCCAGCCCAAGGCACAGTGAGATCCTGCATGTGAAACAGAATCCTGGAAGAAGTGCTCTGAATGAATAAAGAAGTGGAGACCTCATTGATGGAGAGATGACTCGCACTGTTTGGTCCTCAGCCCTGGGAAGCAGGAATTCTCAGCCACAGCCGCCTAGTTGGCAAAAGCTGAACAGAACCCAAGTCAAACCTTTTCGGTTGGACTTTCAGAACATTTTCAAATGTAAAGAATTCCATGTCATGTATTGTTTCCAAGAATTTCTATGGCCAGATGGCAGGGTGCAGGTCAGTAAATATCCCCTCTAGCAGAATAATCATTTTCATTTACTGAGTGCTTCCTAAGTGATTTATATTCATTGTTTTGTTTGACCCTAACACCCCACATGAGACATTAATATTCCATTTTGCAGATGAGGGGAATTTAGTACCAAGATCAAGGCCCCCCTAGCCCCTTTCAGGTGTAGGAGGGAAATTCTGAGCCACCATCTTCCCGCATTTCCTAGTCTTGTTGTCCACACACCATAAGTGCTCGTGAATGGGGACTGATGGACTAACTGTCCTACAGGAAAGAGGAAAACAAGAAGAAATAGGCCTATGTCCATCCGTCAGAGAAGAGTCCATGCTCTGTTTCACAGAAAGTTGGGGCTCCATGAGATGTAAATTTGAGTTCTACTGAAAATACATAGACTATATAAGCCAGAGCCTCTGCGGGATGAAGCCAGCCACACCACCAGAGTGCACAGCAGTGGGGACCCGTCTCCACTCAGTACTCTGAGGCCAGGGATGGCTGATGGAGTCGGTGGGGCTCCCTGGGAAACACCCACCCTGGCTTCATCTCCACAATGACCCTCTTAGCGTTAACACCAGAAAGCAAGAAGAGGCAAAGGTCAGGGTGAGGGCAGGAAAGATGGGAGCAATTCAGACAGTCACACTGTCTGAAGGAAGAGTCACACTCCAGATGAGGGTCATGGTGTGGGAAGCAGCCCAGGTCCCACACAGATGTCACCAGCCGCGTATACCCCACCCAGAGGGCTCCCAGGGTGGGAGCAGGTGCACCTAGGCAGAGGACAGGAAAGAGTCAGGGGGAGAAGTGGGGCACGGAATGGCCACTGATTAGAAATGGCCCCTTGTTTCTTGAAGAAGGCTGCTCTGGCGCCAATAAACTCTTAAGAGGGGCCTGAGAAAGCCCCCATAGGGGTTCAATTCCCTGCAGCCTGGAAGTCTATGTGTGGACGGGGAGATGGGGGCAGGTGTAATAACCACCCCCCAGAGTCACCCTTGACAACAGCCAATGCTGGGAGACTGTCCCCACCCCATCACCTGTGGGCCTTTGGGTAGGTGACTCCCTCCCACCCCTGGGGAACATTTCTGTGCCTACAACACAGAAGGGTTGAATTTGATGACTGACATGCTTTGTTTTCTAAAGCATATTATGTGTCTGTCCCATGGGAATTTATCCAGCGCATTTAGAACTTGGAGTGAGTGATGTTTCATTTATCAACATGGCTGGGAAACATTCACATAAGTGAATTTTCCCTGTAACACAACTTACTCATTTCATCTCCATCATTTAGTGCGGAAACCTTTCCTTAATGCTCACATGCTTACTTTCCTGGCTCCTTAAGCAGTGTCCAAATACAAAGGACCCTTCTCTGTTTCTTTGGGGTCCTTATTACCTAGGTGGTGAGCTATGATACAGGGTAAGTGTATACCCATTCCTATCAGTCCTGAGGTCCCTAAACCTGTCCTTCCCCTTCCAATTGGGTGTTCCTAATCTGTTGTGGATCTTGAGCCAAGAAGGAGCTCTGGTTCTGGTAGAACTCTTTGGTATTTTGTTTTGTTTTGTTTTGTTTTGTTTTTCGGTACTGGGGATTGAACTCAGGGGCGTTCTACCTCCGAGCTATACCCCCAGCCTTATTTTTTATTCTTTATTTTGAAACCGAGTCTCACTAAGTTGCGGAGTGCCTCACTAAGTAGCTGAGGCTGGCCTCGAACCTGGATCCTCCAGTCTCAGCCTCCCGAATGCTAGGATTACAAGCGTGCGCCACCACGCCTGGCTTGGTAGAATTCTTTGTAAACTTAGAATTAATAAACTACTACAGAAATTCAATAAACTGTTTCAGAGTTAAATACCTGAGCTTCATGACAACTATTTTAAGGTTCCATGTCTTTTTTAAACCTTTTTTTAACCTCTGCATTCTGAGATTTTTTTTTTTTTTAATTGGGGGAGAGGAGAAAGGAAGTGCTGAGAATTTAACTACCTCTGAGCTACACCCCTAGCTACTTTTTAATTTTGAAACAGGGTCTCACTAAGTTGCTGAGGGCCTCTCTAAGTTGCTGAAATTGGCCTCAAACCTGAAATCCTCCAGTCTCAGCCTCTCAGGTAATAGGATTACAGGTGTGCAACACCACACTGGGCTTAGATCTGGTTTTTGTTTTTCCATTCATTGTTTTTTGTTTTTGTTTTGTGGCACTGAGGATTGAACCCTTGACTTCACACATACTGAGCATGTTCTCTGCCATTGCGCTACACCCTGGCCCTTGGGTCTGGTTTTGATCGCCCCTAAGAGGGATGTTCCACTTTTCACTCCCACCCATCTCTCCACGAACACAGCTCTCTGAGTTCTCTAGGTTTGTTCCTCATTCAGGGAAATGGGACTTTTTTGATTAATCCTAAAACAACCCTCCAAGAGACCCTTTCCCTCATTGACTAGGATTTGGTGAGCAGGTCCATGACCCCCCACCCCCACCACTCTCCACTTGAAAAGCCTAAACTTCCAGAGTAGAAAGAAGTCATAAAGATCCATTACACCCCAGATCCTGGCTGAGGACTGCTTTATTTAGCACTGCTCCTATGTGCATCCTGAACTCTTGACATGGGCAAAGTAAACCCTGGAAATACACTGAGGGCACCTTGCATCCCAGTCTCCCTCTCAGCCTACAGGTTCCATAAGTCTTGGAATGAATTATTCTATAGGATGGAGCACCTTCTATGCCTCTGAGGGTCCCAGGACCAAATGCATATAGGAAGCACTGGCTTTAAAGAATTAAACGGGTTTCCTTCATGCCAACCTTTTCCATGTTTTTAATATGTCATGAGAGTAGTAAATATTTAAGATAGAGGTGTCAATTCAGTAAAATAGAAGAAGGGGACCAGGGAAAGGAAGAGGCTTGAAGGGGGAGGTACTGGGCAGTGAAACTGACCAAATTATGTGCATGTAGAAATATGTAACAACAAATCCAGGTATTATGTATAATAATAATGCACCAATTTTAAAAAAAGGTCGAGGTGTCTTATGTGCAGGATTTCTCAAACTTCCCATGCCAGAGAACCCAAGCCCTCTCTGAAAATACCACCTAACCCTATAGCCTTTCACTTGCCAGCTCTATTCCAAAGAACCATGTGACCTTGAGCAAGCCACTTTCAGCCTCTCAGCTTCACATTCTTCACATGTCAAATGAGGGAGTTAATCTAGATCTGGAATGGCAAAGAGGTTTGCATGGAACCCGTGTGCCAACTTGAATCTTGGAAATCCCAGCCTGCAGGCTGAGTTAAAAGAATCCCAATGCTGCCTGTAGGCCTGGGGGGAAAGCTGCCGTGCTCAATTAGGCATGTCTGCCCCAGTCCCAAGAGCAGGGCTGGCAGCCTGCACCCCACACTGGCTGTCCCTGTAACTAGATAACCCCTAAGGCTTATCTTCTGTTTCAAGAGTCTGCTTTGGGCTCACCCAGGCCGCTGACCTGACCCTGGGCTCTCAGAAGCCCTCGGTCATGGGGACTAGAAGCCTCTCCCCTCTCGGCATTTGCCTCTGCAACCCCGGCTGGCGAGGGAATCCGCTCACTGGCCTTTGCATCCTCCATCGGCCTGCTTGCTTGGCTCTGGGCCTCCTCCAGTCTGGATGTTTTCTTGCTTCCTACCCTTGGTATCTACACTCAGGTGTGCACAAGGCTTTCCACATTTTGCACAATCTCAAGTAGAATTTGGCACCAAGTTTTGGACAACTTCCTCTCCCACAAGTTCTGGAATACTGCAAGTTCCATACACATTCCCTGTCCCCAGAGCTAAGTGCCATCTTCCTACTGGACTCACCCCCCAAAGGCCTCCACTGTCCCAAGGAAAAGCTGCTTTTCTGACTTCAGGGGGGTCCCCTAGCGTCACATGGGAATCACAGAGTGGAGGACTTGTTTTAATGTGGAGCCCACACACCCCACACCCACTCGCTGAGTCAGACTCTCTAGAGGTGGGACCTGGTTATGTCTTTTTTCACAGTTGCTTCAGTTGGATACTGAAGTTTGAGCATCACAGGACATCAAGAAACTTGTCTCCTGAGCTGGCCAGACTGGGGCTCCGTGCTGACAGGCACGTCAGGATCTCACTACTATGAGACAGTCAGGACCTCGGTTTCCCTCACTTGGCCCATTAGCCCAGTCACCTCACTCCGAATCCTGCCCGCTATCCCCAGGGCTGTCATGAGGAACGAGCAGATGCAATGTGTTTGTAAAGAGCCTAGTCCACGCCAGCAGCCAGCAACGCCCCCAAACATTGGTCCTTCCTTCCCTCTGCTAGTACATAGCTGCTCCCCCACCCTAATCCTGGCAGCATGCCAAAGGTTCTAGAAATCAGAAAGTGGAGGGCTCCCCAAAATGGCCCCAATCCAGTCTACTGTGGACAGGAGAAAGGAAGCAGTGGTGGGGAAACAGAAGGTTCCTCTGAGTGTTTCTTGTTCAGGTTCCCACTGCTTATGTTTAGGAATAAAAGGAAAATCTCCCCAAAACTATCATCTCCTAGGGGTGAGGAAAAGGCCCTTTTTCATTCACTACTGTTGCTGAGATGGTAGGCATAAAATCGGCACATAATATTATCTATGGGTGGATGGATGGATGGATGGATGGATGGATGGATGGATGGATACATGCATGCATGGATGTGAAGTCAAAACAAAAGGTAACATAGAAAGAGACCTGAATTCTAGCCCTAGTCCTCTTACTGGCCTCAAAAGAACATTGTTGTTAATGCCTCTGAGCCTCTGCTTCCTGTGAAACAATAACTCAATCGCAGAGGGAATTGTTGTCTCCAATGGAATAACTGCATATATGAAGGCACTTGGCAAACGATCAGATCATACAAATGTCAGAGGTGACAGTGATGCTAATGCTGCTAATGAAAGGGTGGCCGGGGTGTCAGAGCTCACAGATCCTCCCAGGTGGATGGGCAGTCTTTCTTGTCACCCAAAGACAAGAAGACAAGAAGAGGAAAACCCCAACACAGTGGGCACCTGGCTGCATCCCCCCATGCACGAGAACATCCCCACTGAACTGATGGGCCAAGACATTTGCTGATGAGGCCTTGCGAAGCTGTGGGTGGACCCTAAGGCCTCCTTTTTGGCAAAACAACCAAGAAAGGGGCCCAGATGGCCTGAAAGCAACTCCCTGCTGCAGACGAGGAGCTCATAGAGCCAGAGCGTGGGGGCTGGCAGACAACACCATGAGGTCGTCTGGCCCCATCCCGCATTTTATGGAGACATTACAGTCTTGGCATGGATTAATAAATGCAACTCTAGCCCCAGACACCTCACCAGGCTCCACTGAAACACTTATCACTTACAGACGGGGGGGGGGGGGATCACTTTTCCAGGAGGAAGGCAAACACTGATTTATTAATTAATTACCTCGAGGGGGTCCTGTCAAACTGCAGGCAGGGAGCAAGAGGCTGGGGAGGCGCCGAGAAGCTCTGGGAGGAGGTGGGGCGCTCGGCTCTCACTCCAAGGGTGAGAGCTGACACTTCTAGATCAGGGCTGCGGGTGTGTGCTGAGATTTTCTCTGTGTGTGTTTGAAAGTAGGCTTGTTCCTGCTGCCAGCCATCAGCAGAGAGGAGCTGAATTGGAGAAATTGTGGGAAGCTCCAGAGGGTAGTTCTGTGTCCCCCAGAGTCAGCAGAACCAGGGAAAAGCTCCCAGTCTCAGATTAAACATCTTTGAGTATTACCTTCCTCTCTAGAACTCCTTTTCTCTCTCTCTCTCTCTCTCTCTCTCTCTCTCTCTCTCTCTCTCTCTCTCTCTTTCTCTCTCTCTCTCTCTCTCCTCTTTCTCTCCTCCAGCCTTCCAGCCTGCAAATCCTTAGGAACTTGGGAAGACTGGACACCTATGAGATCCCTAAACAAGACCTTGCCCATCCCCAGCCCTCTGAACTCCTGCCCATTATGAAGTGTCCAGGTGGTTTTAATGACCAGAGTGGAATTCTAGATGGAGGGGAGTCAGCCAAGTAGCTGAGGCAGTGCTGGGAATGGGGCAGGGGGGCAGCAGCTTTGGGCATAAACGCCTGCTGTACTGACTCTCTCCTGACCATCTCAGTCTTAAGCTCTCTCCGGCTGGAATCCAATCCCTGGCTGTTTTCCCTACCATCAGTGTATCTCCAAAACTTTGAAATAAGGCAAAAAGAGAGCTGTGTGTCCTTTCTGTCATGTTTGCACATGGTCTAACAGACCTGCCTAAGAGTCATCTGTCTTCCAGGTGACATTACTTTGACTTACTACCAACTCTATAAAGTTAAGTGCTGTTGGCAGAGAACTGACCCAGCGCCCATGATTAGTATCAGATGGAGAATAAAACAGCGGCGGTTATGGTTTTATTGCCCTCCTGGACATTAACCAGTTTTGTATCTAATTTAGCAATCTTACTCCAGCATTCTTTTTCCAATTAACATGTGTGTACATATACATTTTTTTCTTACATTCCATTTTCAACTGAGAGTATCATCCTGCTGGTTCCCTCATTTGCAAATTTATCTCTATCTATTTGTAAGATACTTATGTTTCTAACGCTGAAATTTTGACTTTGATGCTAATTTGGACAGACCTTCTGTCTTCAGCCCCAACACCCACTGCCCCCCAAAGATGGATGGCATCTGACAGCACCCCCTTGGGCAGCCATCATCTAGCCCGTGTCCGCCGTACCCAGCCAGTTCGATCTGGCCTGGACAGGGTCCTCAGCTTGATCCTGGCCTAGTTGGTTAGAGGAAGGGAGGAAGGAGGTGAGGATGTGACTCTGTGATCCAGCCACTCTGGGTGAGCTTGAGGTTTCAGGCCTGCGGGTGGGAGGAGGTACCTCAGGCTCCGCCCTGGTTCTGCCTCCTCCCCACCTAGAGGAAAGTTTCCGGCCAGCATGGGAACTCCACAGTCTCTCTATCTTCCCCTGCACACAGAGGAAATCACATCAGTGCAGCCTCATGGGGCTGAGGTGGACATCAGAGGGGGGAAGGAAATGGAAGATAGTTGGAAAGGCAAGAAACTGAAGATGTACAAGGGTCAACCAAACCTGTGGGGTCTTTGGAAATGGGCAGGTTTTATATTCAGTGGCTGGCAAAATAAACAGTGGAAAATAAGAGGTTGGCACTCAATGAATGTGTTCATTTATAAAATATTAAATGTGTACAAGGAGACAAATGAAGAAGGAGAAAGAAGAATAGGAGAAGACAGGCTCCTCTCTAAAAGCTACTGGTTTGCAGATCTAGCCCCAGCGAGAGCCCAGCAGGAGGAGCCTGCGTTCCTGTGTCCCTGAGGTCCTGAGTCAGCCCAGGGTGGGCAGCACCGCATTTCTTCCCCAGCTGCTGACCTGAGCCACCTCTGCCTCCACGGGGCCTGTCCTTCTCAGGATGAGGGGAAGACAGCCAGGCAAGAGAGGTCCCTGCTGCCAGGGACCAAGCTGCCCAGATGCCGGAATTTGCCATACTAAGATGCTCATAGCCTCTCATTTAAAAACGGAGTCCTGCAAAGTCAGACCCTCTCTACATGCCCAGACCCATACAGCATGAGGAGGGCCTGCACCTGCCACACAGCTGTCCTCCAGTGCTGCTGCAGGTCCAGAGGAGTGCCTGGCTGAGACCAAGGGAAGGGGAAACTGCTGCCTGAGCCAGACCCTGGGCCGGGGAGCAAGGGAGAGCACACCTCTCCAAAATGCCTTCTCATGGGTGGTGACACAAGCTACCACTGGAGCCCAGGAGGCTTCTCTGGAAATAGGAAGACGCTGACAGGGGTCACACGTTGATACAGCTGACACCCAGGGCAGTCTGTGGGTGACTGTGATCACAGAGACAGCACAGGGAGGAGGAGGAAGGCAGGGAAGCACCATGACCTCAGCAGGGTCGCTGTTTCCTGGGGCTGGGCTTGCCTTCGTGGCCCCCAAAAGGAAAGTCTGATTCATCAGAGACCACCGAGGGAATGGCAAGTCTAGATGGAAACTGGGCTTGGGCCTGGCCTCTCCCAACCCTGCTGGTGGTGACAGAAATCCCACCCCACCCCCTTCGCTCACTCCATGGTGGGAAGTGATAGCAATGTCCTCATTTTACTGATAGGGAAATTGAGACCCAAGAGGGGGCCATGTCCCAGGTTTCGGCACACTCCCTTGCACAACTGAGGGTAGAAGGCACATGTTTCTGCCCAAGTACCGAAGACATTCTCAACAACAGGTTTATTTCAAAGAGAGAAAGCACCCCAAGCCTGACTGGGTTTTTCTTTCTGTACACTCCTCCCTGGTCCCATTCACTTTGTTTCCATTATGGCAAATTCTGGGGTTTCCAAGACCAGGGGAGGAGGGCTGGCAGAACGCGATGGGAACTGGAGGAAGAGCACCCATCCTGCCCAGGAGGAGCTCTGACCTCCCTCTGCCCTTAGCTGATTGTCACTCACAAGCATTCTGCCTAGGACATACCCAGGGGCGGGCTCGGGGCTCCAAAAATCTCAGACACTGGGAACAGGGGGACTCAAAAGTCACCAGCTCCCAGCTCCTACCCATATGAGATTCTCCAGCAATAAATTCAGCATCTCCCTGAGGTACAGGTTCCCAAGGGTGGAGCATCAGGACCTCAGGAAAGAGGCCCCTGGGCCAGAGTCCACGTGGGCGAGCACTGTGCATGGTGTCTGGCACAGCCCAGGAGCTAAGCAAGGGTCCGCCATCACCATTACTGCTATTCTTAATTAGCATCATTATCTCTTTCACTTCCTCCTCCATGGAACCTTCAGCAAGCTTGCTTGAGCCTCTTGCAGACCAGCGGCTGCCCCTGCACCCCGCTGCCCCAGTAGTGGAGGAGAAAGGAAGGCGCCCTCCTCCAAGACCCTCTGGGGCAGGGTAGTCTACACCAGCTGCAGAGGACACGGGCAGAGCCAAAACGCAATGGCATGGCCTTCCAGCCCCAGGTTCCTGTTTAACAGTGGAGGAAGCCTGGGAGAAGGTGGTGAGGAAGGAGAGGGTCAAGGCCCCACCCCTCCTCCCTGCTGGCAAGCATGTTTTGAAAAGCCATGGTGAGTAGATGGCTTAGTCCAACAGCACAGCTCATCGCTGGGGACATTGAGGCCAGGAGTTGGGGAGTCTCTGGGGGGAGGCCTTCGCTGGAACCTCGTCTCTTCTCTCTCATGTCAACTCCATCTGGGATGACGGCATGCAGGGCCAGTGGCAAGACCCTCCCGATGGGCCGAGGACCCGGGGACAGGACAGGCACACACACTGCCACTGCAGATGGAAGCTCGGTGACAGGCACACTGGCTGGACAGTTCTCAAAAGGGACCCTGAAACACCCTTGGCATCAAACTCCCTCCCTGCCTGTGGTCCCGAAGCCTCTGTTCCTTTAGAGTTGGAAGCTCAGCAAGTCCTCGGGGAGGCTCAATGGTGGGGGGGTCTTCACTGGGAGGGAGGGCCCCTGAATGGGGAGAAGAATTCTGAAAGCGGCTTGGAGAAGGAACTTTGCCCTGTGGGCCCAGTGGAAAGAGAAGGGGTCAAGGAAAGAGATGAGGGCAGTGCAGGGCTCGCAGGACCATGCAACTAACACCAGGTGCTGAGCAAATGGGACTTGGGACAAATCATTTTTGATAAAAGGGAAAGAAGGAGCCCAGAGCCGATACACAGGTGGGCCAGTGGGAGCCACATGGAATGGAGTCCGAATGGGCAGGCAGAGCATCAGGGTATCTGAGGAGAGTGAGCAGCTACAGGGAGCCCCAGAGAGCCCTTCCCCAGGCCCTGAGAGAGATTCAGACAGGTGCAGGTAAAGCCCACCTGGATGCAGTTTGTAAGGAAAAGCCCCAAGTCCCCTAGACCTCCATTTGGGTTGGAGGGGCCTGGGGGGTCTGGCTGGGGCCCGGAGCCCAGAAGAGGAAATGCAGGACAGAAGTTGAAAAGACGACAGGAAAGTATGGGGACTGAGGGAGGCTGCCACTCCGTGCCGGCGGGGGGCTCGGGGCTCCTCATCCACGGCCCCCTCTCTCCAGTACATGAGAGTCTGCTGGGGACAGAAGCCCAGGAATGATCGCTAGGGAGCTTGGGGTATGAGGTCCTCAGCCCCCTCAGCTGAACTGAGCACCCCTGCTTTTATGTGTCCTATTTACTGAGTCTCCAGATAAGGCTTTGTTTGGGGTTAGGGAGCTAGAGGACAGTTTCACTGCTTTTATTAAAAGTTTCAAAAGTAAAGAATTAAAGCAAAAGGGTGAGCCACCTGTCTGGGGAAGGAAGATCTGACAGCTGCTACAGTGTGAATGAACCTTGAAGCATTATGCTGAATGAAATAAGCCCCACTTGAGAGGACAAATGCGGCAGGACCCCACATACACGAGGGACCCGGAGTATTCAAATCATAGGGGCAGAAGGTGGAAGAGAGGTTTCCAGGGGCCAGGGAGGAGGGTGGGAGGTAGTGCTTAATGGGGACGAGGTTTTAGTTTGGGGAGATGAAGAGTCCTAGGGACGGACAGTAATGACGGTTGTGCAGCAAACACTGTGACATGCTTAATGCCCCTGAACTGTGGCCCTTAAAGATGGCTAAAATGGTGAGGGGAATGTTATATATATTTACCACAATAAAATTAATTAATTGAAACTATTTCAATAGAATAAAAGTCATCTGGCTGATCCCCAAGTCTCCCAGTGACCCCTGCAAGCTGCGGGCCCAGTGCTCACGTCTGTGAGAAGGGCTCCACAGGGGACCCTTGGTGGGGAGGGGAGGAGGGGACAGGATGACAAGAATGGCCCTGGCTGGCTGCGCTCACACTCAGGGAAGAAAAGAACACCAGGAGTAATTAGAAACACGAGGGCCCCGTGCTTACCATGGGAACCTCGGCCCGGGCGCCACGCAGCCCTTTGTGGGAGCTGCGGTCCATCTGCTCCTGGGAAAGTGGGCAGCTGCCAGGGGGCTGGGGCACCGGGCGGGGTGAGGGCCCAGCGAGCCCCAGATCCACTGCCTGGGCACCCGCCACTCTGAGCTCAGCAGACAACAGCTCCCTGGCTGCACACGCGTCACCCCCACCCCCCCGCCCCCGTGGTGCCCTGTCCTGGAGCCCAGGGAGCGCTGGGGCCTCATCCTTGCAGCCAGTAGAGGCGATTAAACCCTCAGTGGCCAGGCTCTGTGCCCCTTCCCATCACCACCCCACTCCCAACTGGGTCATCCATGGGCTACCACACGACCATCTCTAGGATGCCCAACTAGACCAGTCCTTCTGTCCCCAAACGCTGAGGGGCACCAGGGCTCAGGAGGCTGGAGAGAGACCATTACTCACTGTCCTCCTGTGCCTGGAGGGTTAGGGTTTAACAGGGACAAGGTTTTAGTTTGGGGAGGTGAAAAGACTTCTGGGGATGGACGGTGACAATGGTTGCACAACAATGTGACTGTGTTTAATGTCCCTCAACTGTGGGCCTTAAAGATGGCTAAAATGGTCATTCCCCCTTCCTGGGATCTTAGCAAGCTCTGTAAGCTCTGTGGAGACAGGCGCTGCCATCACCCTAGCCTCTGTCGGAACATGTGCCATGATGCCAAGCTCAAGGCCCTAGAGGCCGCTGGCGGCCGGCGGCAGGGAAGACACCCCGCCCAGCTGTATGAACGGGCAGGAGGCTTTTCCCAACTTGCTGTGTGGAATGAGAAGGACGAGGCAGCTTCTGCCCGCCCATCACCTTTGTAACCCTTAACGATCCCTCTGTGCGCGCACACGCACACACACACACACACACACACACACACACACACACACACACACACGTTCCTCCAGGTTTCCAAGCAGGGGGGGTCCCTTCCATCGCCATCACCCCGGCTGGAGGTGATACCATTAGGGGACCATGGGAAAAGATGGGAGAAGCAGCAGAGGAATGCGGTGGTGGGAAAGCTCCCTTCTCCTGTGCTCCCAGGGACTTCCCGGACACCATGCAGTCCTTACATAACAGCACTGCAGTGTGGTCACAATAAGGGAAATGTACAGCTCTGGGCCTCTCGAAATGTACAGCATTTAACAGAAAGGAGAAAGCAGCTCAGCCAAAAGCAACAGAGGGTTTTTGTTTCTGCAGCCCCAGCAGAAGGCTCAGCTCCCTCTCCAAGTCCCAACAAGGGACCACCAACCCCTGTGGCCAGCCTCTCCATGGGCCCCACCTGGCCTTGGGATCCAGACCTCTGCCTGTTGCCATGGTAACATAGGCTTGGTTCTGCAAACAGTGTCCCTCTCTTCCTGGCCTGCACCAAGCTGCAGCAAGGGTGAGTTGGGAGAGAGCCCAGTAGGGTGGCCCCAAGCAGGGGTGAGGGAGGCCCGAGAGTGCCCTTATTTCACTAGGTCTCCACACAGGCCTCTGGGGTGCAGCAGTGGGTTTACTGCTCCCAGCTGAGTGATGGTGGAACCGAGGCAGGAAGGAGTAGAGTCGCTGGCCTTAGGATGCACAGTGAACAGTGGTGGCATTGGCATAACTTAGTATCCGTGTCTCAGACAGGCTCTCCCCAGAAAGCCATGCCACCATCCTGACCAGCGCTCCCCAAAGGCCCTGTGTGAGGACCCCAAGAGCATCTGAATCGGGCTTCACTGAGGCATGCCACACTCCAGCTTGTGAGGATCTGCTGGCCAGCCCCGGCCACCAGCACTGCCATCAGGGGCGCCTTTATGTGGACACCAGTCCCTTGATTCTACCCTAAAGGAATGACGCTTCATCCTCAGGACACCACCTGGCATGGCCCATCCAGGACTCTACACTCAGCCTTCAGAAATGACACGCGGCCAAAGCCAGTTCCTTATGAGTCCGATTTCACTGAACAGCTATTGGTGGGATAGATTGTCGTAGGCAAGGAGCAGATGGGTGAGCCCGCCTGTGTTGGAAAGGCCACATGAACAACAAAGACTGCTGTGGTGTAGTAAAAAGCACCCTGGACTCGGGTACCTGCCCCTTCTCTATCTGCCACTTCTCACTGTTTGACTCTGGCTCGGTCGCTGGCTTGCTTCTTCAGTACTCGGTTTCCTCATCTGTATCACTGGGAAAGAAAACCCAAGTCAAGTGGGGGGACCGCTTCCAGATAAACACCAGTGCTTCTTGGAGGCACACTCGCCACAGAAGTTTATCATCAATACTAGCAGCTACTATCCACCTGCTGGGACCCAAGTGCTGGATGGGGACTGTACACCCATGGCCTCATCTAGTCTTCATAAAAACCCTGTTTGTGCAAAATCTTCATTCGGTTAGAAATTGTTATGAAATGTCTGACCTCCTTTAACCTCTCTCCTAACCAGAGAGCACTGCTAAGTCTCACCTGTGTGGCCGAGCATCCAGCAAGGACAGAGCTACCCCTTGGTGGAGTGTCACTGCCAGAGCTCCCTCCCTGCCTGGCCTGTGCTTCCCTGCCCTTTCACTGAAGCCTGCATCCCTCCCCTCAGCGGCCATCTTGTTGGCCAGTAACACACTAGGCTCATTCCTGTCTTCCCTGACCTCCTTCTCCCTCAGAATGCACCCCTTTTCCTGTACCAAATTCTCACTAGTCCCCCAAAACCCAAGAGCCAATGGGATCTTGCCTCCCACTGTTCTCTGAGATGTCCTTCTGCCGTGTGTGAGCTCCGTCACACCACAACTGTCCCTGGGGTCTTGCCACCACAAGGGTGGCTCAAGAGAGTGAGGGCGGAGATGGCATCGTATCCCACTCCTGGGTCCTCTTAGCACCCGGCGCGGGCAGGGCCTGGGAGGCCCTCACTCATGCCTGGATCGTCCGAGATCAGAGATGGAGAAGGATGGCAGATACGGTGACTGTCCAGGCACACTCTTGGATCCTGAGTATGAACATGATTTTTTCCCTACAGCCAAGGATGGAAAAGGCTTTCTATGCACGAGGGTCAGGACTAGGGATGAGAGTCTTCCCAGGCTCTCTCCTCCATCCTCAGCTCACAGAACCAGGGCTGTGTGGAGAATTGGCTGAACTTGCAAGCTCTGCACTCTGGTTTCCTTCATTCAAATTACTTGCCTTGAACAAGTATGAACAAGATGGTTAGCCTTTCCAGGCCTCGGTTTTCTTATCTGTAAAATGGGAACAATGGTGTCTCTCCACCTTCCTCCTAGGGATGTCAGCCTTAGCACAAGGCTGGCCTATTGTAGGCTTCACACGTGCCAATTATTCTTTTTTATTGTTTTCTTTCTTTCTTTTGTCAGAGAAGAAGAGGAATGGGGGCATAGGTAGATGGTGCTGGAAAGAAATGATCTAGAGGCAGAGCAGCTCCTTCCCTGGAGGGGTCCCAGCAGCAAGAAGCTCCTCTGGCCCCAAAGACCCTGTCAGAATCATCTCCAAGTCCAAGGTGTGAGTGTGTGTGTGTGTGTGTGTGTGTGTGTGTGTGTGTGTGGAGGGCCAGCTCTCCCAGGATGGCTTTCTTGGTGTTAATTTATAGCAGATGGGTCCAAGGGGCCTGGACCACACCCTGATTTCAAGATCTAGGGAGGTAAAGCAACACACACACACACACACACACACACACGACACACACACACACGCACGCACACATCGACCTCTTGATGAGCTGCACATGTGAAATTTCACTTTGTCCATTGGAAACTGAAGCATTGGAAGAAAAGCTGAGGTGAACAAGTGAGACTGAGTGGAGAACTGGCCCCACCTCCAGCAAGGCGCTGTCATCAGGCCAAAATGTAAGTGTGTGTTAGGGAGTGGGGGAGGTGGCTCCCGCCTGCACGCACACTAACGCAACGTCTCACCAGCAAGCAGCCCTATTCACCACTATCCCACCCCCACTGCCACACGCTGCTTTCTTAGATGGGTACACACACACACACACACACACACACACACACACACACACACACACCAGCCTTCTCTACTCCCCTCTTCTCAGCCTCCTCTTCCTGCTCCTCCAGCAAGTCCTGGCTCCAGTGCCCTTGCCTTAGCCCAGCCTGCGGGGATGCCACCATCTTGTATCACCATCCAGTTGGCTCACAGGTATGTATAAATAGCCACAATCTGCTCCTAGATACAATGACACTTTTCTTCTTTTCTTGTTTTCCACAGACCACACACAAAGGGGGGAAAACAGACTTTCAGGTCACAACAGCCTGGATTCAAATTTTGGCCAATCACTCAGCTGTGTGAGCTTGAGCAGATAGCTTGACTTCTCTGGAGAATGACTTTGGTTGGTTGGTTGGTTGGTTGGTTGGTTGGTTGGCACTAGAGGCTATTCTACCACCCAGGGCCATTCTATCACCGAACTACACCCCCAGCCCTTTTATTTTGAAACAAGTTCTCTCAAAGTTACTGAGATTCTCTCTAAGTTGCTAAGGCTGCCCTCAAACCTGTGATTCTCCTGTCTCAGTCTCCCAAGTACTGGGATTACAAGTGTGTGCCACTGCACCTAGCATAGATTCTAAGCCTCAGTATAATAACACTAAATTATGGAGTTAAATGATACCTAACAATCTAAGGAAGTACCAATGCAAGAAATCTGGCACATAGAAATGATGATAGTAAACACATACTGCATATCATACACTATTCTAAACTCCACATTTATTAACTCCTCTAGATTCTCCCAGCAACTCTATACAGTGGGTGTTATCATCATCCCACTGTGAACATGAGGGCGTGGAGGTTCCAAGTGAAGGAGAGAGCTAGGGCTTGGGTCCAGGTGTTCTCACTCCAGACCACAATCCCGACCATCATACTAGACCCTCACTGCACTCAGCCTCCCTCCTTCATTCACAGCCAGGCTTCCTGACCTCCTGTGCATCTGAACAAGACTCAACTGCATGGACTTGTCCTAAAGAGAATACAAGTGACTTGCCCCAGGATGAGGTCCAACTGGCTTCTCCTTGATGGCCAACGGAGCCCAGGCCAGGCTTTGACCAAGATGACTTGGGTACTCTTGACCCCAGGGAAGCCAGGGGCACTCATGGGATTCTTCCTGATTCCGTATCCCATGACCAGGACTTGTTCTGGAAACTTTGGTTTCCCATCCAATAACACTGGGGGTCAGGGTGGTGGTGTGGGCAGGGGGTGGGGATGGGAAGACAGGCAGATGGGAGAAGAGTTTAATGCTTTATCTAACATATTTCATTCTCTGTCTAGGCTCCCACACTCAAAGTCAATCTCGGCTAACAGATGTAGGTAGGCAGGCCCAACCTACATCTCTAGGGATGAATCCACTTAGTGAATTTCCAATGAACTTAGCCTGGGAAGGATTTCTCTTCTCAAACACAAGGGCTCACGAGGTCCAAGGGAGCAGACAAGGTCAGGAGCAGTGGTTCCTATTAGTGTGCATCAAAACCACCCTCATAGATTCTCAAGTGCAACCCCAGAGAGTCTAATTCAGTAGCTCTGGGGAAGAGTCCAGGAATCTGTGTGTTTAACAAGCTCCCCAGATGAGGGTGCTGCCTAGGAGACCCATATTTGGGGACTCACTGGCCTCAGGTAGATGTTTTCAACCTTAACTGAGCATCAGAATCATGTGGAAAGTAGTTAAAAGTACAGATACCTGTTGCCACCCGCAGATCAAATGCAACGAATATCATGAAGTAGAGCCCAACAATCTGAATGGATTAAAGCTTTGAGTAGATTCTGATGCTCAAGAAGGCTTGGGCATCATGCCTCTAACGCAATGTTTGGGTGGCTGAGGTCTGGTCTTATCTATAGCACAAAGTCACAGGTTGTAGGTAGGGAATCAAGACCAGTTTGATAGAGTATGTTGCCATGGTGTTGTATGACTATACAACCACAACTTGCTCCACACCAGAAGTTTTATGCACTGTGGGTTTTAAGACTAGGGTTGAGGTTAATCTTTTCTTCAAAACTCTCTGATTACAAGGGCACCAGGCAATGGGTCCAATAGACCCATCTGTCATTCAATAGTCAAGTCTGCCCAGCCTCGGGGAATGTCAGGGCAAGGTTTTCACACAGGTGGACAGAACCAGAGCCACTTCTGTTCTGTGCAGAAGCCCATTTCCTTTCCATGTCATTCCTATGGACAGATAGTTCCCTAACACCCATTCTGAGCATGAACACGATCCTCCAATTTGAGCTCAGATCCCAGAATCTCCTGAAAAGTCTTGAATTGTTGAGTTTTTCTTTTTGGGGTGTGTGTGTGTGTGTGTGTGTGTGTGTGTGTGTGTGTGTGTATGTGTGTGTATGTGTGTGTCTTACTGGGGATTGAAACTGGGAGTGTTTTACCTCCAAGCTACAGCCCCAGCCCTATTTTATTTTCATTTTGAAACAGGGTCTCACTAGGTTGATGAGAATCTCACTACTTGCTGAGGTTGTCTTCAAACCTGCAATCCTCCTGGTCACCACCTCTCAAGTACTGAGATTACAGGTATGCGCCACCCTGCCCAGTGAACTGTTGAATTTTAAAGTACATGGAAACCTCAGGGGTCATCTGGTCTACCTGACATCTGGAGAGGCAGGTTTGAGAGCCAATAATGGGAGAGGAAGCAGGACTGAACCCATTGAATGAAAAGCTAAATATCTCATAAGGCCCTTGGAAAACTCCGCAAACTCTGCAAGTGTAAGAAGAGATCCCCCAGCAGATGGACAGCCTGGCAGGAGCCTTTCAAGCACTTAGCCTCAGTGTCTTCCTGTTGTGTTTGCTTTATACACCGCATAGAGTTGTTTTGCTTAGTGATTTATTTCCTTTTTCTTGGAAATTAAGTATATGATGAATTTCCTCTTGGTGTGAATCCCAGAAGCCTAACCGGAGGACTGGGCCTTAAGCCATTCTTTCCAGCAGGACACAGAAGGCCTTTTGCTACGTTAGATCCTCACTCTCTGAGGTGGTTTCATTTGCTGTTGCTTTTCAAGCACCTAGCTCAGCACCCAACTATGCTGGACAGTGTGTGCTACATAAATGAATGAATGAGCGACTGAATAAATGAACTCACTCAATCTCAGGGCCAGGAAGGGACAGAAAAGCCTCAAAGCAGAGTTATGACTAAGTCATCCCAGAAGGAAATGCCTTTCTCCCCAGTTAGAAATGTCCCAGAAGGCCGGGCGTGGTGGCGCACGCTTGTAATCCCAGCATTCGAGAGGCTGAGACCAGAGGATCCGGGTTCGCGGCCAGCCTCAGCTACCTAGTGAGGCACTCCGCAACTTAGTGAGACTCGGTTTCAAAATAAAGAATAAAAAGTAGGGCTGGGAGTGTAGCTCAGAGGTAGAATGCCCCTGAGTTCAATCCCCAGTACCGCAAAAAAAAAAAAAGAAAGAAATGTCCCAGAAATCCTACTGCTCCTCTTAGCCATGATCTCCATGTTTAATAACCATGTTCTGAGGAGTTCTGGGGTTCCCCATCCCACACCACTGGGCTCTCCCATTTACTAAGGGAAGAAGGAAACGAGTGGGCAACTCCCCTGAGCCCTCATCAGTCTCTGGGGCTCATCATAAGATGACCTTTGGCTTCTGAGGGGGCATTTGGGAAGAACAGGAAGTCCTCTGCTGGGGGCACGCGGGGCTCAGGGCCAAGGGAGATGTGGCAATGTCCTTCCTTCCCAGCTGATGTCTCCCTGATCTTGCAGAGGACTTTTGACTGTATCACAGAGTTATTTCTTAATTAGACCCAACTTGTCCCAATCCCCACTGTTTGTACTCAGACATGACATCTCCTTCACAAATGATAGTAACTTCCTTTGGACCACACCCCTCTCCCCGTGATCAGACTTCTCTTTTGCAGTTGCTCCTATCCTTGACCACACCCCACACTCCCAGAAAATCTAGCCACAGAGTTGGAGCCAAGTGAGGAGGTGGAAACCAGAAGTAAATGGAGAGGAGCCTCTCGTCTGGACACCTCTGAAAAAAATGAAATTCAATCATACATCTATCCTAAAATCTAGGCATCAGCAAGTCGATGGTGGGTGGTGGCCTGAAGTTACATGCCCAGGTCATCACCTTGCCTATGTGAGGCAGGTATCATAAAGAATCCTCTGGGGAATCCCACAAAACGAGCCCCTCTCCAATTCTCCAGGAAGTGTGATCTGTCTGCGAAGCTTTTGATTGGAACTTTTGCTAGACCACATCCAAAAATGTTTTGTTTAATTCTATAAACTATTGTGGACTTTTGACCCAAACCAACTTCGAACTTGTAGCATGGGTGGTGAGTGCAAAAAGATTCCAGAACTCTAGTCCTTAGAAGAGAGGCTCTGGAGTCCATTATTTTGTACAATTAATATGCATTAATAAGCCAGGAGTGGAGGCACACATCTATATTCTCAGTACTTGGGAGGCTGAGACAGGAGGATCTCAGATTCAAAGCCAGCCTCAGGAACTTAGTAAGGCTCTGAGCAACTTAGTGAGACCTTGTTTTAAAATAAAGAATGAAAAGAGCTGGAGGTGTAGCTCAGAGGTAGAATGTTCCTGGGTTCAATCCCCAGTACCACAAGAAGGAAGGAAGGAAGGAAGGAAGGAAGGAAGGAAGGAAGGAAGGAAGGGAGGAAGGGGAGAGGGAGGGAGGGAAAGGAGACAACCTTGTCAAGCACTTTGAACTTGTCTACCTAAGTGCAATTATTTCTTCACTGAAGCAGACTCCCAAAGTTTCCCTGGCCAAGAGTGGGATCCCCCAGATCCCTAAATAACATGGCTTTGAGGCTCTCTTTAGTCCAAACACAAGGGGCTTGGCTGGGCCACCATGCACCGGGTGCCTTCTAAGCTGCCCTGCGAGGATTCCAAGAACAGAAAGCCCTGGGGTGGCAAAGAGGATGTCCAGGACGGAATGCCAGGCTTTGCCAATGAGCAGGCTGAACCCCTTGGGGCCCTGGTGCTCCACACAGGCTCTGCCCTCAACACATGGCCTAAATCAAGTCTCTTGTGTAGAGTTGGCTATTCCTCTAGGGGGCGCTCGGAGGACTTGCCCAGGTGGCTGTAAGGCCTCAAACTCCAGCCTAAGAAATTCAAGTAGAAACAAGCTTTCTAGCAAAATACTGAAGAGAACGCTGGCCTCCCCAAGAATCCATCCCAAGGGCCTCCGGCCCAGCTCAAGGCCTGCAGGAGAGAAGACTGACTTTGGAGGGGGAAGTTACTGCCCCTGGCCTGCTTGTCACCTCCCATCTGCCCCTGGAGCCAGCAGCCTGGGGTCCCCTAGAACACCCCCTCAAGTGCAGAGGAGTCCCTTTATCAGGCCAACCACAGCGAATCTAGGCTCCATTTTGCTTGCAATCTAAGAAATGCCTTTGAAATCCTTCAGGGACATAAATGAGCTATTATCTTCAATGCTGCTCTATTTCTTAATTTCTTTAAGTGGGGAAACGGGGCATGAAGTAGATAATAGGATCATGGAAATTTGAGCTAAATGGGATCTTCGAGAGCAGATCACCCAACCCCCTCATTTGCTAGCACAGAAGTCTAAGGGCTGGAGAGGGCCTGGGATTCTGTGACCCAGGAGCGCTGACAGCAGGGACGACCGTGGAGGTGGCCTGGGCACCTGGGCCAGCACACTAAGAGGCCCACAGTAGGACTGGCTCTTGTGCAGAAGGTCTGTTTGTTTTACCCTCTTTTCAGACTCGCGTGTATTTAATGGCAATTCTGGGAATAACGTTGATAGGGATCAAGAAGACTAAAGTGAAATACGCATGACCATCATTGGAAGGGTCTGAAAGAAACTGTGAGACAACTGGGCGTCTGGGTGACAGGGAGGAGGAAGCCTTGTTTGTCACTGTGTGCACCCTCTTGCTTCTCTTTTTGGATATTGTATCATGTGCCTATAATTCCCAGTAAAATATTAATATGCATAGATAATGTATATACATGCATGTACATACACATATACAATGATATACATATCATTGCAAATATATGTGGTTAGCAGGCATTGGTAGCACCTGTAATCCCAGTACTTGGGAGGCTAAGACAGGAGGTTTGTGGATTGGAGGCAAGTCTCAGCAACTTAGCAAGACCTGGTTCAAAAATAAAAATAAGAAGGGCTAGGGGTGTAGCTTGGAGGTAAAATATTCCTGGGTTTAATCCCCCAAACCAATAAATGCATATGTAATTAATATTCTTCTTCATTTTCAGCAGAGCAAGGCTGTAGGGATTGGGTTGAAATTGTACTTTGGAAAGCAAGGTTGAGAGTCTACCTTTGCCTTTCATGGTCCCCTCGGGAGCTGGGATGAAGCCCCACTCAGAGCAGCCCAATTCTCTAAGGGCACCAGGAAGATGGTACCTAATCCAACTAGACCTCCAGTGGTGGGGCACGGACGGTCAGGAAAATGCACTTTCACCCCAGCTCTCTGGCCAGCTGGTGGTGAGACCTTGAGTGAGTGGCTCTCCTCTTCCAGCCCTTGACCCCACCTGCCCCTTCTGATGCTCGTGGAGAGGGTGGCTAGAGGCTTAAACTTTTTCTAGTAGCAGGGATCTCCTTTCAAATGTGATGTTCCCTGCCCCTTCCTCCTCCTCCACATCTCTGTGGTCCTAGGGGTCCCTGAGGACCTTCAGAACACCCCAAGGCTGGACACCATGGGCTCCCCCTCCAGCTTGGGCCTGATAACATGCTTTGGACCCAAAGAACGCTCCTGGGTTCAGTCCCCAGCACCAAAAGGGGGGGAGGGGTGCTTGTATGTTTGTAAACAAGAGATTTGGAAGTTCAGTGGCATTTGGGGTTGGGGCTGGGGGAGAGAGCTAGGTTCCGAGGTTAGCCCACAGAAGCAGGAAGCCTGCTTTTCCAGCTGGGCCTGACCTCCAATTTAGCCTTGAGTGGAGACCGTCAGCTGTGTTTCTCCAGGGCAGGCAGCAAACACATCACCCCTCCTGCTCTTGTGGCTAATGAGAGGGGGATAGCCTGGGTGAACCATCCACACTGCTGGGAGGCAGGACGGCTCTGTTTGGGTGAGCTGGAGGCCCTCAACAGAGCCAGCAATGAACTTCTGGTGCATCTCAGGGTATTCTAGACCCAAAGCACCCCTTACCAATTAAAATACTAACTAATGAATTACAGTAGAGGCCTTGGGTTGTCCCCCAATACACCAATACTCTTCTTTCCCTCTTTCCATTGTAGGAGAACCTCTCATTCTTTGTTGGCACATTGATTTCTGGAATAAGATGCTTTCTCAGCTTCCCTTGCAGCTGACTGTGGCCAAAATCGGTGTATTAGTATTTAAGTGGAAATGGTGCCTGTAATTTCTAGGCAGTGACTTCATTTCAAAAGGCATTCCCATCCCTTCCTCTCTTCTGGAAAGCAGATGAAAAGGTGGAGCTTTAGCAACCATCTTGAGCCATAAGTGACTTTGGAAATGGAAATCATGAGTGACAGATCATTAAGTAAAAGGGTAGAAGGAGCCTCAGTTCCTGACCTGGTGAAACGTCACACCAGTCCTAGATCACTACCTCCAGATTTCTTCCTAAAGAGGTGAGAGAAATAAACTCTGTGTGGGGGGGGAGGTGTACTGGGGATTGAACTGGGGAACATTCTAACTCCAAATGACACCCTCAGCCCTATTTAATTCTTGTTTTTGAAACAGGGTCTCACTAGGTTGATGAGAGCCTCACTATTTGCTAAGGCTGTTCTTGAACCTGTGATCCTCCTGTCTCAGCCTCCCAAGCACTGGGATTACAAATATATGCCACCAAACTGTCAATTTTAAGCCAAATCCAATGCTAGCTAATCTAATGGAAGTCCATCCTGGCTCTCTAGCCTCAGTTCTCACATATCCTTTGTTCCAGACCCCAGACTGCTATTTCTAGCCATGGGCAAGACAGGCCAAGCTCCAGCCTGCGCTATGCTACTCCTTCTGCTGAGAAGTCTTCTCTGACCTTCTTCTTCATCAGCCAAGACCCCTCTTATGTGCCACCTCCTCAGGAAGGCTTTCCCTGACCCCCAAAGTAGCCAAAACCCTGTTACATCTTGCTAGAGCTACCTGTGTATCCCCTTTGTGGCATAATTTTCTAAACTCCTTACATAAGATCTCTCTCTCCCAGCAGACTGACCCTAACCCCTGCAGGCAGGAAGCAGCAGCCTTGTCCACCCTCAACCCCTGGACCCAGCATAGTGATTCAGTTGCTGGGCAGGAGCTCAGTTTGTTGCACTAACTTAACTGCACAGTTCTAGCATCTCCCAGCTGTTCCCTGCTTCTCTCCTGTAGGCCCTGGGACATGGGTCCTCACTACAGGGAGACCAACTGAGGATTGGGCAGGGGAAGTAATTTGCCCAGTGCCAGGACTCAACCCCAGTTCTCCTGACCCACAGTGGTACAAATGAAGTGGGGTGGGGGGCTGTGCAGGGATAAGCTTTGGGTGGTGGAGGTGACTGATGGAATCTCTCCTCTCACTGTGGTCTTTAAGTCAAAAGCAGATTTCTTGTGAGCCTGTTATGAACAGGTCCTTCCCTAGGGGAGTACGTGACAAACCAGATATATATACATATACATATACATATACATATACATATACATATATATATATATAATCTGCCCAGTTTCTCCCTGGGAAGGTGAGAAGGGGAGGGATGGGAAAGGAAGCTGGTTGGTGTCAGGACAAGAAGGAGAGGAGGGGTGGTCCTGGGTGTTTGGAGCGTGTCATCAAGGGCCAGAGGGAAATGTACTGGCTCATCCAGGTGACAGTCACTCCTCTTCCTCCTCAGGCATCATACCAGAAGATCAGAGCTGGTAGCAGCTGGGAGAAGTCACATGAAGGCTGAGACCCCCTGCCCCCCACCATGGGGGACCTATGAGGCAGGCCTCATAACTGCCGTGGCCCGAGGTCGCTGGATGCACTGGTCTAGGAGCCTGCCCCTGTGTGTGTGCTTAGCCCCTAAGCTTGCACTTGTTCACACTCACACTGTGAACCCTCCCAAGCCACAGAGGCCTCCACACCTGGAGCCTGCAGCCCCTCCAGGATCCTGGCTGCCCAGTTCTCTGAGCCTGCAAGACTCGTCCTTGTCCTGGGTTGAGTTCTGTCACCCAAAAAAAGATATGCTAAATTCCTACCCCAGGGCTTGTGGTTACGGCCTTGTTCAGAAATAGAGTCTTGGCCAAGTACTGCTATGTATGTACATTAATATAGCATTGTGAATATCACTATCATATACACCATGTGAGATTGTCTGCCTGTGCGAATGTATCGCTTTGAATCTCACTATGATGCATAATTTTGATGTACCAATAAAAAACAAAGAAATGGGTGCATTCCTGTAATCCCAGCTACTTGGGAAGCTGAGGCAGAAAAATCACAACTTCGAAGCCAGCCTATGCAACTTAGCAAGACCCTGTCTCAAAATAAAAAATAAAAAGGGCCAGGGGTGTAGCTCAGTGGTAGATGCCCCTGGGTTCAATCCTCAGTTCTGCAAAAAAGGAAAAGAAAAAAGAAAAAGTCTTTGCAGATGTCATCAAGTCAAGCTGAGGTCACACAGATGAATGTTATCATGAGGCTACATGTAGACACTTGAGACATGCAGAAACAACACCATGTGATGAGAGATGTGTCCTCAACCCCGAGAACTATCAGCCTCACTGGAAGACTGAGGGGGCCAGGGAAGACTCGTCTTCCAGTGAGGCTGATAGTTCTCGGTTAAGTGGCCCTGGCCCCTTTGGAGGGAGCTAGCCCTGCCAACACCTCAACTCCATACTTCTGGCCCCCAGAATGGGGGAGAACACACTTCTTTTGTTTTAAGCCATACGGTTTGTGGGTTTTGTGCAGAAGTCACAGAACACCCATGCAATCCTCATCATGGGCGAGGTCCGTCTCCCTGACTAAACAGTGACTCCTAAGCTTCCGGGAGGGTCTTGCTCACCTCTGCACCCCCGGCAGGGTGTTCCCTCAGTGATATGTGAGTGGGGAGGGACTCTGGCTTCAGCAAGGGTCCCCAGATCCCCAAGGTTCCTCACAACCACCTGGGATTCTGGAAAGTTCGTGAGCTTCTTGTCCCTCCCCCCACCTCCTCCAGCATAACCACCCGAACTAGGTGTTCCTTGCCAACTGTGTTCACAGCCACATGTTTATCTGTCGGCCATTTGTTTACTCTGTCAACTCCCTGAGACTATAAACTCCACGAGGGCAGGGGTCACATGGGCTCTGTCTGCCACAGTGCGCACCATGTTTAGCACAGCGCCGGGTACCTCTCAAGTGAGAAGTAGTGCCATCTTGATTAGGGGCCTGGGAGCCAGGGGAGCAGGGGAGAAACTTAGTACTCAGCGATGTGTCTTCCACATTGTCTGTTTTTCCTACGTGTGCTTCTATCTAATGACAAAAACAACTCCTCCATACTTAAAATTCACAAATACATAAGACTCCTGCCTCAGAAAGGTAGACTGGGGTGGGGCCCGAGGATGTGGATTTCTGCAAGCCACCAGGTAACCCTAATGCCAGGTATGAGTGCTAGACAAAGCCAGCTGTCCACCGCCTGAACACAACGCTGCAGCTCAGGGCGCGGAAGGCTGCCTCCCCCCGGGGTCCCTCTGGCTCTGGGGACACCTCTGTAACCTCTGGAGTCTTGGTTTTCCCTGAGTATAAAACCTTGGTTACCTGCACCATAACTGAATGTGACTAAGGTCTGCCATGAAGAGGGTCCTGAGGGTGTGGAGCCCTGGGAGAGGGTGCAGAGGCCTGGCACCCTCTCGGGCCTGTGTCGTGGACCTGACTTCCAGAAGCCACGATGGAGTCAGAAAACTCTCCGCCATGTGGTCAGAGTGGGCAAGGTGTCCCTCGCTATCCTCCAGAGATTGATTCCACAATCCCCATGGATTCCAAATCTGAGGATGCTCCAATTCCGAGTATAAAATGATGCAGTATTTGCATATAAGCTATGCACGTCTCCCGTGTACTTTAAATCATCTCTAGATGGCTTGTAATACCTAATATAATGCTAATGCTGTGTAAATAGTTATGCTGCACTGTTTAGGGAATAATGATAGGAAAAAAGTCTGTACATGTTCAATACAGATGTGATTAGTTTTCAAATGTTTTCCATGAGAGTTTGATTGGATCCATGGATGTAGAACCTGTGGATACAGAGGGCTGAGTGTCCTGTACTCACACCACGCCATGTTTCCGACAAGGGAGACAAACTCACCCCTGCTACCTGCTGGGTTGCCTTTCTCACTGCCTGAAACATCGGGACTCTGGTAAACACCATCTTCCGCACAAGGCTCTTCCTGAATGTCAAGTATAAAACAAGCACCACCTTTCCCACCTGCATTTTGCATTTGGCATGTGTTGTCGCTGACATGCTACCTATGGACCTGACTTGTTTGCATCTGCCTTCCCTGCTAGAATGTAAGTTCCATAAAGTTGGAGCGTCATTCAGTAAACACCTAGAACATGCCCAGAACAGGGTACGCTGGCCACTTAACCAACATTTGGAGAGTGAGTGAATGAACAAAGAATGAATGAATGGACAATAAAGCACTTTTTTTTTCAGTTTCTTCACAGTTCCTGACACAGAGGAGGGCCTTAACTAATATGTATATTACTTTAATATAAGCATTAAAATAATAAAGGAGAGAATAAGGGGGGAATTTGGGCCAAGGGAGACTACACTAAGCTAAGTTCACCCTGCCAAGGATTAGACTGGTGCCTGGCCCAGCAGCCCCATCACCTGACCATGCTCCACTATCACACAGCTCTTCTGCATCACCACCACCACCACCATCATCATCATCATCCATGGTGGTCCTGTACTCAGTGTGATAGGGCCACACTGAATAGTTGTAAGGGTGTCCTGGAGGAGGGGCCATGCAAGGCTTTGGATCCTGTGTGCAAAGCTGGGTTTAGGTCTTAAGGGGGCAGATGAGCATGTGAGAGGTGGAGAGATGGAGAGGAAGCCAGAGACCTTCGCCCTGCCAGGAGGCCAGGCAGGCACTGAATGCAGGGAGCAGAGTCCCTGAGAAGGAACATCTTGGAGTATTTGGAAACCATGGGTGCTGAAGAAGCAAGAGAAGGCACGGCCTGTGTTCCTGATGGTCATCTGAGTGTCCAGCTGACTGGTGGTCCTCGGAGGGGCTCAGGAAGGGATCTTGGACAGCTGGCTTGGGAGAGAAGGAAGGTTAAGTTTGTGTTTTTTCTAGAATATTAACTCTGGGGCACTCTGTCCTTTTCAAGTTCTTTTATACAGTATCTCCCATAATCCTCGACAGGAGTTAGAGAGTAAATCAGATAGGAGCCTCATCTTTGGACCAATGAGGAGCCCAAGGTCCTGAAAGAGGAGAACCAGGCTGGTCCTCATCAGAGGGACTGCAGGACTCTGCCCCCCAATTCACTGACTTCTGGTCCACTCCCATGTGTTCATCCCCTTGAGTCTTTGGGTCATGCCAAAACTATCAAAAACAAGATAGTGAAGAACGTGTATAATGAGAAAGAAACTTAGATCCTGTAAATCACAAACTCGGCACTGGTAATTGCCTTTAAAGATTCCATAGATTTATTTGCATCCCCCAAGGATTGGTATATGGAGCCCATTAAAAAAAAGAATGTCAAGTGTTGCACCATCACTTTATGAACCACTAAAAGATTTTTAGGAGGCAATTAAACTAGGACACGACATCGTTTATAAGGCACATTCCAGTTTCTGATATGTGACATATGGCGGTGTATATATCTTGGAATTGTACCTATGCTGCAGCTGAAAGGAATGGTATGTTCCTTGTACCCTAAAAAGTATCAGTTAGGGACCTTGAAAATACGCCAAGTCTCTTGGAAAGGTTTTCCAGTGGGGCCTCTAAAACAGAAGGGAATTCCATCCTTTCAATAGCTTGCTTGGGTTTGGGCACCTAGAGCCCCTGACCATGGTCCTACCAGCATGTGGCTGGGGTATGAGGAGTCTCATCTCTAAGCCTGAACATCTGGATGATCCCTGACAGTTTATGAACCTACTCCAGTTAATCTCCCTAACCCCGAGAGCTGTGTCTGATTTTCCCCATGCTTACCCTACAATGTGTACCAATAATCCATGGAGCTGGCCTCTGAGGCTCCAGGCCCTGACCCTGAAAAGCTCCTGCCCCATCACAGCTGCCTCCTTGAGAGGTTTTTTTCCCTCCACTGCTGGTGCCTCTGCAAATGCGCACGCCCTTCTATGCCCTGGACCCGGTGACAGCTATATGGGAAGAAACAGAATAACTCGTAATTGTGGGTAGAAGGAAGAGAAGCAGGGCTCAGGTGACTTTGCAGTTCCTGCCCTCCTGGTGTAGGAGACAAAGGAGACAGAGAAATGAGGACTTGGATCTGCACTTCTGCTGAGTCCCTTTCTCTCTCTGAAAAATGAGATGGGCTAAGTATCTCTGGGGTCCCTTTCCAAGCTAAGAACCTTGAGAGCTAGGTCTTAGTGGGCAAGGAAACAGAGCTGCCTAGGGCCCCTGCAATGCCAGCCCCAGCTCCAGTCTGGTTATCTCTTCTCAAGAGCTATCTCCCTTCTATTAAAAGAGGGAGGACCAAGGCAGGCACACGGGGTAGTGGGCACAGTCCTGCCTAAGAAGCCAGAGTCCACCTGCCAGGAGCCGCATCTATATGCTTGTCACTCCTCCCTCTGACTCTCAGAGCCTCCCTCGTGTTTCCATATGTTGAGGATGGAGTGGATTCAGCAATTTTTAGGTAATTTCTCTTAACCAAAGGCAGTGGGGTAGGGAGCAAGCTAGCATTCATTGAATGCCTACAGCTTGCCAGACACTATGCTAAAAGCCACACTGACCCCATCTCATTCTCACACAACCCTCTCTGGAGGTTACAGGCCCTCCTCTTACCCAGAGCCAGAGTGGAGACATGGTACCAGGTGCTTTTTATGGACTTTCAGTGGCTCTCCCCAACACACCATGGGAGAGGTCACAATCACATTCCCATTCCTTAGATGAGAAAACAAAGGCATCAAGTGGCTAAATATGTCCTAGGACATGCAGCTTTTATTTCCTGTCCACCACACCCCAGCCGGGCACTTCAAGATCATCATCTCATTCTTTGCTCTAACATTCTACTACAGTTTTGTGGACAAGATGGAAAACACAAGCTAGCCACGACGATGAGAAGGATTGTAATGAGTTGGGTGAACATCCAGTCAAGACAGGTCAGTAGTTTGACTCCAGCTTGGAGGCTGCTTCTTGCTTCTTGCCTTGGGGCTCTGCATTGCCTATTTGAGAAAGGCATAGAGGGCATGCAAGTCCCACCCATGCTGCCACTAAACCAAGTGGGGTGGACTCAGGACATTCCTTAACCAGGATCAATGCAAGGTCTAATGTGTGGTCCCAGCAACCAACTTAAGTAGATGACTAGTTTTCATTCAATGTCTGTTCTCTCCTTCCCCCAATTCAACTGTGTGCACGGCATTCCAAAATAAAGACTACACCTCCCAGGAGCCTTTGCAGCTATTATGGTCATGTGATCTGGTTCTGGTCAATAGGGTGTGTGGGGGGTGCAGGTAGCACTGTGTTGCGCCTTCCTGCCCTTTCCCATCTTCCTCCATCCTGCTGCTTGAGAAGTGGACATGACGGGCCATCCTGGACCACACACCCTAAGGAGGATGGGTCTATAAGAGAGTACCTGAGTTCCTGACACCAAGTGCTGTCTGCCACACCTGCCCAGAACCACCGACTTGGGGCTATTCTGAGTTGATGTCCCATTAACAACTTTTGTTTTAAAACTCTGCTACCAGAGCTACAGTTACATCCCACCCAATTAGCCTACTCCACGAGGCTTCTGTCTCTTTAAGTAGATGTTACCAGATTCAGTTCTGGTCCAGATTATGTTCCATAACAGGGTGATGCGTGTCCAAAACATTTTATGCAAATTAGGATATATTAATGGAAGTGTAGGTTCTAGGCAAGGGAAGGAATCTGATGGGATCCACACTGACTTCCTTCCCACGAGTCTTTCAAGGGGAGCCTCCAAGGCATCTGAGGAGAGGGGACAGGATGCTTCGCCTGGAGGGTTCTGATATCTCTAGCAGAGCCCTACCAAGGCTGTGAGAATCAAGCTGGGGGTGTAGCTCAGTGGCAGAGCACTTGGCTAGCATGCTCCAGGCCCTGGGTTCCATCCCCAGCAACACACACACACACACACACACACACACACACACACACACACACACTTCAAAAGCTGATAATGGGGGAGGGAGGACCAAGGCCTGGAAGGCAGAGAACATACAGCTGCCTTCCTGAGGGACAGGTATAGGTAACATAGGAAACTAGGCCATGGACTGCTGGCCCCCACCGAGGCAGACAGGCCCTCTGCCCGTAGACATCTTCCCTCATTGAGCTGTGGCAACAGGGCCTGCCAGGTCATGAGAAGGGAAAGAGTCCACTGCAGTCTAAAGGCCACTTACTCTAGATGCCCTGGGAAAATATCCCCATCCCTAGGAGAAAGACTAGGTGCCTGGAGCAGGAGGCTCCCTTTAATGCCTCACATTGGTGGGAACCTCCATCCTGTCTGCACAGACAGATGTACTATCTATGGAGGGCCGCGATGTCCACCTGCAATGGATTCATGGCCAGCTCTGTCCCCAGGATGAGGAGAAAGACTGCTTTAGGTCATGGAAGGGACACGTTCAGGTTTAAATGCCAGCCTCAGTTTCCAGGCTCTATCACTCAGTTATCTCGTGCAATGCCTCAGTTATCTTTCAATTGGGTCCAAAAAATAAAGAAAGTAACCTGAAGGTGAACACCAGAGGATAAAGCATGATGTCTCCAAAGTTCCCAGCATGACACTCAGTCCTTCCTCTTGTCCCTTCTGCTGAAACATCCAGGGAAGGAAAGCCTTTGCCTGGAACGAGAAAGCTTGAGGGAAACCCTTTCTGCCTATCTCCGACCATCTCTGCCCAGCCCCCCATAGGCTATGCCTCCCAGAGACAGGAGGATGGGGAGCAGGACTCCCCTGGGAACACTCCATCTCAGGGAGTCCGCCTCCCAGGTCCTGGGGCTGGTGGCCCTATAGGGCTGGGGGAATCTGTATTTTAACAAGCTTCCAGATGAGCCTTGTGTTGTATGGACTCAAGAGTGTGAAGCTCCCTGGGCAGGTGACCTCCCAGGGTATTTCTGGACCTAAGTCTCATGTGCACCCCTACCTATCCCCTGGCTCTGCAAAGCTGCCCACCTGCCAGGACACCCAGCTCTGCACATGAGCAGGGGTCACAGCCTGGGGAGCTTCAGCCCTCTGGAGTCCCAGTGCTGCTGGTGTCTGCCAGGATTTATGGCTGTGACTTGCGCATACACTCCTAGGCAGAGGGACCCAGCTTGCTGTTCACAAATTAAGCTCAGCCTCTTCTCCTCCCAGGTAATGGGTCCATCTGATGATAGACGAGCTTATAAACAGCTATCGTCAAATTAATCTTAATGTGGGAGAAATAACAGCGGCCGTAAATAAAACTGAGTGCGCCTGGCTCGCCAGCTGCTTAGGACACTTTATAAAACTGAGCAGCAACATTAATATCATATGGTCTCATTCAGACCCCAGCCACCAGCTTGACAGAGGTGACCACTAGCTGAGGAGTCTGCCAGCTAGTGAGGACCTCGGCTGGGGGCCAGGGCCAAGCAGGGGCGGCAGGGGGAAATGCAGGAGGATCAGGGCTGCTGGCCACTTTCTGGCTCTGCTGTTGCTGCTTCCTCCTCTGCACAAACTCTCCCCATCCTGCCGCTGGGGATCTTGGAGTTGGGGTCACCAGGCACTATCACCCCTTTTTAAAAATTTTTTGTGGTACTAGGGATAGAACCCAGGGGAGTTCTACCACTGAGATACACCCCTAGCCCTTTTTCTTTTTTTGTTTTAAAACAGGGTCTCCTCAAGTTGTCTAGGCTGACCTCGAACCTGCAATCCCCCTGTCTCAGCCTCCCACGTACTGGACTACAAGTGTGTGCCACCACATCCGGCTCGATCACTCCTCTTGTCTCCCCTCCTGTTACTCCCTGCTGGTTTGGAGCGCAAGACCCACCCTTCCTGGAAGCCCTCCCAGGTCACCCAGCATCTCAAAGGGGCCTTGTGACATCTGCTTTACCCTTCATAATTCAGAGCACATTAAATCAGCTGTGTTCGCGCACAGGCCACTGATCCTCCAGACCCCAAGGCCCAGGAACATAGCCGAGCCTGGGGAAGGTGGCAGGCCGGCTCGTGGGCCCGGGCTGTGGCTCCTGGCCTGGGCATGTGGCCGCACTCTGGCTTCAGAATGCCATCCTGGCCAATGACCTCACCTCTTTGTTGGAATATTCACTGTGTGAACTCTGTGATCGTGGGATGGGGCTTCACGGGAGCACAGGTGGCACATCAGAGAAGGAAGCCCCATCTGAGACATTTCAGCTGGGATGATGTGTGTGAGTAGCATAGGATGTACATGTGTGTTCGAGTGGCAAGTGCTGTGTGTGGAGACCTCATGAACAGCCCTAGAGCCCTCACGAAAGAGTCCCTTGCCTCTTCCAGCCTGTGAGTCACAGCACAAGGACCGCCATCTAGGAAGCACCCTCACCAGACACCACATCTGCTGGCACCTCCATCCTGGGCTTTCTGGCCTTCAGAACAGGGAGGAGTTCATTTCTGTTGTCTCTAAGCCATCCAACCACTGACATTTTGTTGTCACAACTTGAATGGACTAAGACAGCAAGAAGGACAAACGAAAACTAAGGTGGGGGCCAGGGGGTGGCTAGAGACAGGCAGTCACCCTCTGTGGCCTTTCTCTTAGTATCCCTTCTCCCTTGGTCTAAGGGAGCTGCTCTTGGCCAGTCTTGAGCTAGGTGACCCAGTTCCCAGGCTAGCACTTTCCAAACTGTGCTCCAAGCCCCAAGTTCAAGGGATATTTCTGGAAGTTACATGTTTGCGCACACACGCAGAGTTCTGCAGTCAGATAGTTTGGGGAAATCTTACTAATGCAAAACCAAACAGTTTTCTTTATTGCAGGCCTGAGCAGGGATTTCTATGTGCTAATAGGGAATGGGACTAATTGAGATAGGGGTGCAGTGCATAGCATTTCCAAAGTGTTGAAATAGGCAGCCCTTTTGCAGAAACAACAAGGGGTCCCAGTGTTTGGTTGGACAGTGTGGGAAATGTTGCCCCAAACCACTACTTCAAGGTCAGCTCCACCCCCGCATCTTCCATGAGGTCTCCCAGGCAGAACCCCCAACCCTCCCACCACAGAGCATGGAGGGTGCTGCCCTCTCATTGGCCTGTGGGGCTCCAGCCTGTTTTCTAGGACTTCCAGGGCAGTGCCCAAGACTCCCAGGCATCCCTTTGCTCATGACACTCTGGGGGCTCTGAGTGGACAAGTGGATGGTGTGGGCTTTACTCCAGTTGGCCACCAGCCGTGCTGACCAAGAGGGCTGATAAAGCCCCCACCAGCTCACAGGACATTCCTGCAGCTCCTCTGCAGCACTTTGATTCCAGCCTGCCCTTTGCCCTGTCACCCTGCGCCTGCAGCACGCCCCCACCCCCCCACACACACCTTCTGCTCAGCCCAGAGCATCCTTTAAGACTCGCTCAGGCATCCATAACTCTGGACATCTGGCATCACCTCCCCCCAGGCTGAGAGAGCACCCAGCACACAGGTCAGGACCGAACCTTGGAGACTGTTCACGGGTCTGTTTCTCATGAGACTTGCTTTTCTTTAGGGCAGGTAAGATGCTTGGGAAATTGCCGCTGCGTGAATATTTGCTGCTGTCCTCGTGTTGTGCTATCCTCCTGCCCTCAGGGCCTGGCACACAGCCTGGTCCAGCGCAGACACCTGTGCTCAGAGCACATCTGCTCCACGAGCTGAACAGACCCACGGTCACATCTGAGCCTCCTTCTCACCCTGCTGGGGGTTCCACAATTGCTCCCATTTCACAGACAAGAACATTGGGGCTCAGAGAAGCTCTTCCGCCGCCCTGTGTTTCCCTTACCACATTCAAGGTGCCTCCTAGGAGCAAGCAGGGGGGTGTGCACACGGCAACTCCTAGCAGGCAGCCACACAGGACCAGAACAGCCCAACCCTGGGCCAGGGGTCATGGCAGTGCATTAATCCACAGGTCACTTGATCCTTGCTCAGCATGGCAGGTAAGAATGAGCGCCCCATTCTCAAGGAACAGAACCAGCACCCTGGGAGGATGGCTCACTTCAGAGGGAGACCCTCACTCCTCAGGCAGCCTCACCCCCACCCTGCATGGCCCTGCGTGGCTTTCTTCCGGCAGCCCATTGGGGTGGCAGGCAGTTCACTTAAGCAGCTTGTCAGGCAGAGGGATAGGAGAGGAGGCAGAGAAGGACAGTGGAAATGGCCAGGGCAGGGGTGACGGCAAGGAGGGGCTGGAAGGGTGGAATGATAATGAAATGAAAGGGCCCGATGCCTCAGAAAAGAAAAAGAAAATTCAGACAGGGGAAGGGGGGTGACAGCCACAGGACTCGAACATTCATCTCTTGAATGGGAGCTGGACCTCTGGGAGAGGCAGGGATGGCTGAACTGAAGCTATGGCCAAGCCACAGACCTCCCTCCTGGGGGGCTGGGGGAGGGTGGCCACAGCTCCAAGCCTGCCTCCTCCAGGCCCCCAGCCTCCTGCAGGCTTCGGTGACCTCTCCCCTTTCCCATGCCAAGACGCCTCCCAGCTAGCTGGATGTCAAACCTGGGCCAGCACCACGTGGATCGACTTGGCCCTCAGTGTGGCCCTGTCTGCAGTCTGTGCGTTCCCTGCCCACACCGGAAGTGTTCAGGGGCCTCCCCGGCGAGGCTGTGGCCGGCTGCTGTCATTTGCCCAAAGTCGATTCTCAATAACTGCTCAGGCAATTAAGCTGGCCCTTTCTGTCTGCCCAGGTCCCCTAAGGCCCCTTAGCTGTTCCTGCCCTGAAGGAGGGAGTGGATTTGTGTTTGCAGAGGGAGAGGGAGACACACAGATGGGAGCTGGGAAACAACCATCTCTTGCTAAGTCCTTCCCAGGAATTTGTGTGCCTCATACTTTATATGTACCGTACCTCTCATCCTTACTTCCTGGTGACACTGGCATTCATATCAATTACCCCCATCTTTGCAGAAGAGAATGAGGTGCACAGAAGTATAAAGTCACCCAGCTAGTAAGTGGCACAGCTGGATTGCCTGATGGCAAAACCTGCATTCTTTGCTACCACTTAGTCTCCTCCCCCATTGCCCTAGGCCTTCCCTGAGGAGACCCAGGAAGCACAGCCCTTACCCTGCCTGAGAGCCCTTGCTTTATTTGAGATAATAAAAATAAAAAGTTTTGGAAATAGAAAGTAGTGATGGTTGAACAACCTGGTGTGTGAATGTATTTGCCACCACCAAATTATATACTTCAAACAGGAGTGGTGGTGCATGCCTATAATCCCAGTACTTAGGAGGTTGAGACAGGAGGATTGCAGGTATGAGGCCAGCCTCAGCAACTTATTGGGAATTTAGTGAGACCGTTTCAAAATTTAAAAATAAAATTAAAAAAAAAGGGTGAGGGGTGTGGCTCAGAGGTAGAATGCTCCTGGGTTCCATCCCCAGTACCTAAATAAATAAATAAGTAAATAAATAAATAAAATGGGGCCGGGGATGTAGTTCCATGGTAGAAAGCTTGCCTAGCATGCACAAGGCCCTGGGTTCAATACCCAGCACTGCAAAAACTAAAAGGAAAAAAAAGGCAAATTCTATGCTATATGTATCACAATTTTTTTTTTTAAAAGACTCTAATGTACCAAGGACAACCCCAGCTGGACGGCTACTCAGGGGCCTCCCTTATTCCCTGTAGGTGGGTTCATCTGTATGTCCTGACTTCCCTTCTCCACCCACTCACTCCCACACTGTCTTCAAGCCTCGCCAGAAAAGCAGCCCTCGACTGTGCAGCTGCAGCTCCCAGGGCAGGAGCTCACTGGCCCTCAAGGCCAGAAGGCCCAGGCCCATCCTGCCTGATGGGGACTCTGGGAGCCAGCTCTCCACCCGGCCTCTGGACAGCTCGGGTCTCCAGCACTAGAAGAGGAGGCCTCGACTGACCCCAAAGTACTCACTTGCCCCTGAAGCACCCAGATCTAGGAGTGAAAACAACCCCAGAAGTCGGGGCACTGCCTGGGCCAAATATGTCACCGAAGTTCTATATTTTCACTCAAAAGTCCATGTATAACCACAACTGCTGGCATCTGGGCTCCTTGTTTAGGAGAGCCAAATGGAGAGCCAACCAGGAAGCTGTGCTCTTTATCCTGCCGCCCTTTTTGCCCCAGCCCAGGCTCTGCTGTGTGTTGAGCACACACGGTCTCCCAGGGAACTGGACACCAGGGGTTGGGTGAGGATACAGACAAGGGAGGGATGAGTGCCCCTCGCTGGCGGGGCAGGACCCACAAAGCCACCATCCCTTCCTGCTCCTTCTCTCCTCCACCTCTCCTGGGGGCGCTTGGGCTTGTCAGGGACCCTTCAGGATAAACTGCCCGGGCTCCACTTGCACCTTCTCTGTCTCACTCCAGGGCCCTCTGGCTGGCCCCACCCTCAGCCTGTGCTCCTGGGGGTGGGCTGGGACCCTCAGGTTCTAGAGGACCCAGCCTTTGCTCCGCTACCTCTTGCTGCCTGCCCCCTCAGGCTCTGTGGCAGCCCATGTCTTCAGCACCCTGTCCTGGTGCAGCCTCGGCATCACCTTGGACAGGGGAAGTAGGGCCCAGCTTTCCTCCTGACCAGGCAAGACTTCTACACCTGCCCACCAAAGGTAAGGCCAAGGCCTGCCCACCTTGGCCTCCAAAGCCAGCTGACCCAGGACTGTGCTCTGTCCCAGCTCCCTCAGCAGGCTTGGGGTACACTCTGGGCCTGGGGTGACCTGCAGTACAAGGAGCCTTGAGAAGGGGTGACTCCTGGGCCCAGCTCCCCCGTCTCTCCCTCATCTTCCCCACAGTCAGAATTTTCAGCTCTGGTCAGTAGGCCCAGGCCTCATTGGTGGCAGGAAAGGTAGGGGCAGGCCCAGTGACCCTTCCCGCCTGCCCTCCAGGGAACTAGCCCTCCCGTGGAGGCCTGGTATCCCCAGGCTGGAGCAGACACGTTAACCCACCAGCTCCCACAGAACTTGGGGGCAGAAGCACTAGCTAGAAGAGGTGGGTGGTCCTGGGGTCAGCAGCCCTGAGTGGGCCCTGAGCTCTCAAGAAGGGGGCAGCGTGGGGGCCCTGGCAGCTGGGGAAGGAGGGCTGGCGCTAAGCTGGCTTGGGGGACATGGAGCGTGCCGCCCCCTCCTGCCCGCCCTCAGCCGAGGGGAGCAGCAGCTGTCGACGCTTCCTGCTTGCTTGAGACAGGTGCAAGCTGAGTTCTCGCTTCCTCCAGCCTCCTCAGGCAGGCAGGTGCTGACTCAGCTCCACCACTTCCTCTCCTAGGCCGGTGCTGAGAGCCAGGGATACTCATTAACATTGTCACATCCAAACCTCAATGTGGATGATGTCACTGCCCTGTGTTGGGGGGTGGCTTCCTGTAGGGCTCTCCTCCTGCCCCAGGGCAGCACACCTCGGGCATGCTGAAAGAAGCTTCCTGCTCTGTGGCCAGAGAGAGCCACATCAGCAGAAGCAGTTCCAACCCTAACCTGGGCTCTGCAGCCCTGGGGTCTACGCTCAGCCCTGGATCAGCCACCAGCCAGGCGGGAGCAACGGCTGTTCCTGTCCCGCCCATGGCACCATGTAACCTGGCCAGCGGAAGGGCATGCACCCACCGAGCACTAAGGGGCGTATGACTGTTGTCCTGATGAAAAGGCAAAAAAGCAAGGGAAATGGAAGTCCTTTGGAGCAGGAAGGGGCAATTAGGCCAATTATCTCCCTTGGCAGCTGGGCAGTGAAGTCGCAGAACAGTGGGGCTCAGCCAACATCACAGGGGCGGTTACTGACAGAGCAGGACTCGAAGCCAGGGCCGTTTCTACTGCGCACAATGCCAGTCGCTATTGTGACTCTTGCCCTTGGCTGGCTTCTCCGTCTCTTTCATATGCATGACTTCACGTGACAAGCCCCATAGAGTGCAAACCACGACCTCGCCGTTTGACAGACAGGTAACTGAGAACTGGTGGGAGGGACTGACTTGCTCCCAGTGGGAATTTGTGGCAGAGCAAGGACCGAGATCCAGGTGGGTCACAGAATAGTCACCGGGGGTGAGCCAGCCAGCTATCAGAGCGAGACTGGGAAGGTGGAAGAGGAGCTCAGACCTGAGCTGGGATGGCAGTTTATCCCAATCTGATTCCCTCCTCCAGCCCTCTCTCACCCAGAAGGGCTAATGGTGAGCAGAGAGGCCTAGGACCTGTCAGGCCCACCCACCAACCCTCCTCCCCACATGGCTTGGCACAGCTGAAGGGGCAGGGGTGACCCAGGGCAATTTGAGTGCATCAGAAGCCATCTGTCCTGTCAAGTCATCATTTAATTGGAATATTATGAAGCCATTAAAAGTAGTGCTTGTGATATAATGTTAAATAAAAATGGGGTATGTGAAGTTGTATCTATGCCATGTTTATGACTCTATAAAACAAACCAAAGATGTTAACAAAAATGGGGGAGGCATTTTACTCATGTGATCACAAGGGGGAGTGGACTCCTAAGAGACTTTTCCCCCTTGGTTTCTTTCTAAACTTTCCCAAGTGGGATTCTATTACCTTCGTGATATAGCATAAATAATCTGTGAAAGCTTCATGAGCTAAGAAAGGATACAAAATGTGCCCACGACGTGGGAGGCAGAGGCTTGGGAAGCAGATTCCAATTATTTCTGTGGAAATCGGGCACAAACTCCTTTGAGGCAGTGCCCGAGGGCTAAAGGACTCACCACCCCTGGCCAAGCCCCTTGCTTATTTCCTACCCAGAGTGTTCTCTGGTCCCCTTCCCGCCTCTCAGAGTCCCCTTGTGGGCCATGCAGGGCTATGCTAGGGACTTACACCCCTCCTGACAGGCCATGAACTAGGAAGAGCCCCCTCCCAACTGGCCAGAGTCTGGCATCTGACTCGGTCTCCCAGAGGACAGGTAGAAGACATTGCTTTCTACAGCTTGCCTTGGTCTTGACAGGTTCCTAACAGCCATGGAGGGTAGCAAGGGGGTCAAGGCCCAGCACCAGTCACCTGGCTCAGCCATTTGCTTGCTGGGGACAGGGCTCTCTTTTCTACTCTTGGCCTCTGATTTCCTGTCTGGTCCTCAATTACCTCCTCACTGTGTGCCAGGGAAGAAGTGAGATCATGAAGAGAGAGCTTTGAACTGGAAAACCCCTCTCTGCTGACAGGACCACTCCTGAGCCCAGAGTGCGGTCCCCTTTCACCCCATCCTCCACCCCCTTACCACATCCCAGCCTTGGTCCCCCACTCCACTACCTGGTGGGTGCCCTCCAGCGCCTCCTTTTCCAAGGGTAGGGGTTACTTTTTGCAAACTCATGGGGCAAAAAATCCCAGCACCTGCCCACCCTGGGATCTCTCTTCTCAGGAAAGATGAAATCCAATAAAACATGTGCAAAATGAGATCTCGGGGCAGAGAGGTGCAGCCGCTCATGTTATCAGACTTGAGCTGCCCGAGACACACGGGAAGGATCCAGAAAGGAGACGCCAGGCAGTGAAGGCAGTGTCGTGAGGGTCTGTGGTGTACATGAGAGGAATTTTTACTGCTGAAGTTCATTTCCCACCCCAACTTGAACTCTGTGTTTAAAAGTACTAGAAGTTTCTACTTCCAGACACTGCCACGAACCCCTTCCCTCTGCCAAATCCTTTGTTTATCTAGCTGCGCTCCACTTCCTGACCGGTCCTCCATCTTCTCTGTTTGTACTCATGTCTCTCAAGCACCCCAAAGATCTCCAGCCCCTCGGGGTCCCCATGTGGACTTGATCTGCCTACTCCTCCCTCTGGCAAAGTTCCTCTTCCCACTCTAGGGTCTGGGCCTCCTCCACCCCTGGAAGCCTGCCATGGCTTCCTCCTAGACTCCCTGACCCTCTGTCACTCCTGTGTCATCGGCCACCAGAATGAGTTATCTAAACACCACTGTCCCCAGAGCGCCTCTTCCAAAGGCCTCGGACACTGGCTTCCCAACCTCCTCCAGCTTTTCCTCCACATTCTGCAGACCTCGTGCTGTGTGGCTCTAGAGAGGACCACTCGAAGCAGGACAATGGCCCTGCTGTCCCCTGGCCGTGTAAGTCACAACTGCCCCTATACACAGGCACATCTGCCTCCTCACGAGCTCGCTCCATTCTTGACAAATCAGCTGAGCCACTGGCCTCCCCCAATCTCCCTTGTTTCCCCACCCCACCCAGAGCTCTCCCCACTTCCTCCTTTCCTGTGTGCCAAACACCCTTTGAGGCACACTGCACCCGCTCCCCGCCCAAGCCAGGTCATCTGGCTTTATTTTTTCCTCAGGCCAGTACAGGGAAGGGGAGGGGCAGCCATCAAGCGTGTCCTTGGCACCTGCTGCGTGCCAGGTGCTTTCAAATAGTTTAAACACATCCTGTCAGGTAGGTCACATGATGGTCACTGTTTTGTTCAGCTGATGCTTAGAGCAGTGGCCTCTGTTCACCCTTCCAGGTCAAGATGGGCCCTGGACAGCCCCAAGCCTGCCTTGCCAGCCAGGACATCCTGCTATTCATGTGGGCGCTCTGGCTCACAGCATCTGCTTTCCTCTCTCAGCCTCCCTAGGCCCCAGAAGGTCCCCCTTGCTTCTGAGCCCCCTTATCACTGTGCTTGGCCCAAGCAGGTTTTAATGAACACGTATTAACTCAATGGACAAGTGAGTAAATGAATGAATGACTAAACACAGGCGGGACAGGCACTGTGAGTGGTTCAACCGTAGGGTCGTATTTGTTTCTTGTTTTTAAATTATCCTAAAAAATCTAAGTCTCTCTAAGGTAAGCTCTCCTCCCTGGTTCTCTTGGAAATATATTGGTTTGTCTGTGGCTAAACCATATCAGAAACTAACAAATAAGTAATTTAGATTCAGACTAGGTTAGGCCAGGAAATTTTTTAAAAAGCTATTTAGATCCACAGAAAAACTAAGACAAAAGTGCGGCAGGTGTGAGGAAGGACCCGGAGCCACGGCCCAGATCAGATCAGAGTCAAGGGTCCCGCTGTGAATTTGGACCCAGCACCGAGTTGTTGCTTCACTTGCCTGGGAAACCACAGGATGCTCATTTAAAGATGGGAAGGACATGGGGAAAGGGTGAGAAAAGTGCAGAAGAGAGGTGGCCCGGTCCCTGTCATCTGCACATCATGGCTCGGGCTCTTTGGGCAGCCTTTTGCCCTAACTTTGAATGTTTAATAGTATTTGCTGATTTGTGGAAAGTTATTTTTTAAGGAAGCTGATTAATTAAGTGGGCCTTATCTATAATGCTAGTCAATAAAGAAGGCTTTGAATTCAGAAAGAAGAGCTATAAATCAGAGCTTATTATAGAGTTGGTGGAACAGGATCCACTTAACAGGTGGCTTCTCCAAAATCCTGGAGTAAAAGATTATTAAAGCAGATATGTGTCAGAAGGTTGAGAGAATAAATATAACGTACAAAGGCTTCAGAGTTGAATCATCCAATCAGTGGGGATCTCCCTACAATGTTAAGTGTTTAGTCGACAGTCTGGGTGAAATATAGCATGCAGCTGATAAATTGCTAAAACATAATTTCCCATTAACCCATCTGCTTTCTATATCATTTCTAGGTTGTTAAACTATCCTTAAAATGTACTGTCACACTTAACCCTAATTTAGAAAAATAAAGTCTTAGAGTTGGTTAACACTGATGTCATCTTTAGGAAAAAATAAAGGCAGTCACCTGGTTTAGGATAGTTTTGTTATTGTTAAGGTTGGGTTGGGGATGGTTTATTTTGCTTTCTCTGATAAGGAATAAAATTAAGAGTCTTGTGAAATCCCCCCCCAAAAAATTTTTCTTAAAGAGGAAGAAAAAGCTGTATTCCCAACACTTGGAAGGCTGAAACAGGAGGATCGCAAGCTTGAAGCCAACAGTGCTGAGTAACTTGGCAAAATTCTGTATCAAAATAAAAATAAAATAGAGCTGGGATTGTAACTCAGAGGTAGAGCACCCCTGGTTCAATCCCCAGGACCACAAAAGAAAAAAAAAGAAAGGAGAGGAAGGAGAAATAGAGAAGTAGAACTGTCAACAGACTGGCTTCGTAGACCTGCGAACCTCCTCTTGTGCACAATACTGCACCAGCCTCTTCCAGGAACATCCATGTGTGTCTGTGTGTCACAGTAAATCAGCTCAGCTTTCCCACCGGGCTGGGAAGAGCAGGAGAACAAAGGGCCAGAGCCGAGAGGGCAGCCATGGGGGGAGGGGGTGCGTGAAGCCACAAAGGCAAGGAAGTACAGTGGTCAGGCCCGAGTGCCGCCCGCCTCCCTGCCTGCTGGGGTGGGGTAAGAGGTAAGCCCGGGAGACAGCCCAGGCAAGTGAGGAAGAGCAACATCTGCCAAAAGAAACAGTTTCAAAACGATGACCCTTTGAAGGAACCATGAATTTCTTTAATCAACTGATTTCCTCGGGTGTCTAAAACGCTTCATTTAGCAAGGCTTGTTCTGGGCTGAAACTGAATAGGTGTAATTGACAAATGCTTGAATTTGGGTTCCACGCTAGGGGAAAAAAGATATCCATCCACTGGCTTCTCCAATGTGATAATGGGGGGTGGGGGGGAAGACACGTTTTTAAGGGTTCTTCTTCCAATTCAATTTGGAGCTAGGTCCTGACTTCTCTCCTGACCTCCCCCACCCCCACCCCAACACACAGACACTCAGACAATGGCTGAGATCTGGCTTGCTTTCTCCTAGGAGAGGCCCTAGGGCCACAGACGAAGCAGCTGTCAGGCAAGCGGGCTGTAATCAGCTTTAACTGGCTCTCAGCCTGCAGAGGGCACAGACCCTCTTACTCCTACAATACCAGATCGGGCTGGGCTGGGCTGGGCTGGGGTGGTCTCGGTTTCTGTTTCAAATATCTTCCTTATCCAGGATCTCAATGCCCAACTTACAGTGTAGGTCCTGAGAATTTAAATATGCACATAGAAGATGATCCTTGAAAATCCCAAATCATGGCTTCAACTACATGTCACATGTCATCCCAGCATGATTTATAAGGACAGTAAATCAATGAGACAGGAAACAGAAAAGTTAAAACGCAACTCAAAATGGGTGTTTCAGGCGAGTCTGAAATGTTCCAAGATTGCTACTTAAGAACAGTATCCCTTTTCTCAACCTCAGTGTCACTTCCCCTTCCAGTACCAAAAACCCAGTGCCAGTGTAACTTGGAAACTAACATGGAATGCGGAGGCTGTCGCATATACAGGTGGCCAAAGATAGAGGCTCTCTCTAGCAGGTGAGCCGTCTTAGGGTAAGAGGACCTCTCCCATCGCCCCACTTCTATTGTTAAAAGATATGGACTAGATGAGATTGAAGTCACCATATCTGTACCACAAAAATAAAATAAAATAAAATAAAAAATTAAAAGAAAAGGAAAGTAAAAAGAAAAGGCATTCACTCGAATCTTACAATGGGAGGTGGGGGTGGTGGGTGGGTGAGGGTGGGGATAGAAAAGCAAGGGGGAAAATCTAAACAGCAGGATACGACAATAAATGGGAAAACAGCAAGAGAAAAAGCACACTAGGTTAATATAGGAAAACTAGTTCTTTATTGAGAGATTGTATATTAGTATTAGTGGATTCTGTGTGTAACAATGTCATCATGCACACGATACAAAAAAAAAGGCTGAGCCCACCATGCTTCGGAAGGGCAACAGAACAAAAGCAGCGTACAATGAGCAGATGGCCCGGGCTACACGACCACAGTACGTTTCAGCAGGGTAACATCTCTAACCGAGCGCTGTACATTGTCAACTGGGGGATGTAAAAAAATACAGATCATGCTTTAGTTTTAGTACAAGAAAAGGTGAAAAAGATACACAACCAAAAGGATATTTGATACAGAAAAAATTACCCACAAAATAAGAACAGGAAGTAATTCAGCACAGCAGAACACGCTACCCCTGTTTAATGGAAAACCATTTTGCTGATGATTTTTTTTTTTTCTTTCTCATTTTCTCTTTCTTTTCAGATTGCCAAATAGCATTCTGAGGAGGCTACTTGGGACTTTATTTTGGAAGGGCCCTTGAAGTAGGGGCCTTTTTCTTTAATGATTGCTGCTGTTTTGTTTCAGTTTTCAAGCAGGTCTGGCTGGCCAGGCAGCAGAAGGGAGCCGGCTGTTAAAGGGGCAGCTCTAAGGGCCAGGGCAGATGTCCAAAGATGCTCTTGACATTGTACAATTAAACAATTAAGACCCTATGGCCGTGGCTCCCCCTTATGCCAGTGACCTTAGTGCACCAAATTTTCAGAGGCTGCAAGAGCAGCAACTGTCATTTCATCAAAGTTTTTTTTTAAAAATATATACATATTTAATAATTTTTGCCTCCAACTGAACGTAAAGCCTGGGTGCTGCCAGGAAGCCAGCGGAAGGCCACCCAGATAACTGGAAAATGGGGTGCTGCAGCCTCCATGCCAAGGCAAAAGGAATCCACTTAACAGGGATTTACAGTGCAATGTACTCGGCTAAACAGGATGAAGATACAAAAATGGTTATTTCTCTACATCTATTCTGAAATGGCCTACATCCTACACTACTACAATGGAAACTAAAAAGAACAGATTCAAGCTGGCAGACTATCTAATAGTTTTACAAGAAGATTGTGGTTTAGGACCTTGTTGAGTTAAGCATTAGTATCCTCTATCGGAAGGTCAAAGATTCTTAGCACTTTGTGCTAAATTTTACCCACAGCCAGACTGGACTCACCCCTCAGCCCTTAAATTTCCTGTGGGCGTGTTTGCTTTGCAAGTAAACTTTGACTGACGGGCAGAATTTGTTTTGTTGGATTTTTGGTTTTTGAAGGGGGGGGAGAGTGGTATTAAAAATAAAATTTAAAGACAGCTGAACAATTTGAATTTCAAAACATGGAGCCGGCATCCTGCACTGGTATTTAGAGATTGGTGGTATTAATAAGGATGATAATGATTTAATCAGGATAATTATACTTTCAGGCTCAACATCCTTCTTAATCATTTTTGAATTTCTGCCTAGCGTAATGTTCCACACCCGTTTTAAGAGGAAATGCCAAGCAGTAAGAGATAATCATGCATTGGGGGAGGGCCTGGCATTTGGAGGCGCTCCCGTGCAGCCCCGCTTCTTCCCCACGCACCCCCACCTAGGCTGGCCTGAGATAGGGGATACTGCCGCTTAAATAGCAATGCCTTCCTCAGATGGAGACAGGAAATGGTTAAGAGGGAGTCACAATACAGCTAAATGCGGAGGCAGAAGGGTCACAGCGCACACAGCAGCGAGTTGACCATTCACTGAGCTACACAATGAAGAAAAAAAAAAGATTTGATAAATGCAGAATGTCATCGTTCTATCATCACACACAAAAAAAACTGCGGTTCCAACAGGCCTAAGGGGGCCAGCCTTGCCTTGTGGGCTCTGGGGGGAGGCGCAGGGCTGGGGACAGCTGGGCTGGAGGGAGGAGGGCCAGGCTGGGCCGCTGGCCCCGAGACCCGCCCCCCGCCCTGGCTCCGCTTCGGCAGACCGAAGACATCATTCTGTGCGTGCGGGAGGGGGTAGGGAGGAGGGCCTGGGCCAGCAGGGATTTAAGCAAACGTGGAGTGGGAGAGAAGAAACATTTCCAAGAAGAGAAATGTGAGTCCAGAGGCAGAATACAAAAATAAAAAATAAAAAAATGAAATGCATCTCGGATTTGCTTTTGGGAGGTGGGAATATTTGATTAAAAGAAAATGGAAGAAATGCGGGGTGGGGTGGAGAAAGGGGGAAATCAAGCTATTGCAGTAGCAGAATGTAAAGGAAAGGGGATGTGGGGAGAGGGGACCGTGCGAACACACCCCATATATCACAATTAAAAACAAAGCCCACGCCGGCCTGCTGCTCGGTCAACTGCTGCCCAGGGCAAAGGCCTGGTGTGGGGGCGGCTTCCCACCTCACCCTCACACACAGCGCAGCACCCAAGGGCCAGACACCCCGCTCTGGCTGGGCCCAGGGGTGCGCGGCAGCGCACATCTGATCTCCGAGGCGCGCGCACACACATGCACGCACACACACGCGCGCACACACACACACACACACACACACACACACACACGCCTTGAACCGGTAAATGCAACTGTCATACAAAGACAATTGGGAGGGAGGATGTAAGTAGGGCCAGAGCACTAGGGCAACAAGACAAAAAAAGGGTTAAGGAGGAAAGGATGGGACAGGAGATCGTGCAAGTGCCCATGAGAGGGTGGGGGCTGGGGTACGGAATAGGGCACATACCCAGATGCCAGCCATTAGTATTAATGACCAAAAGATGAAGAAATACAAAACACATACAACAAAATACACATATACCTAAAAAAAAAAAAACAACAAATCACAGAAAACCAAGCATGCGCCTCTCTCTCTCTCTCTCTCTCTCTCTCTCTCTCTCTCTCTCTCTCTCACACACACACACACACACACACACACACACACACAGTCATGTATCTCTCACCTTCTTTTGATCACACCGGGCTAGGTATTAGGAAAAGGGGCTGTGATTTGGGGGAACCACGTCCGCCGCAAAGAATTAAAAATGGGGCTGGGGAGGGTGGGACCCAAATTCGCCAAACCCTAACTTCAATACAAAAGCTCCCACGAGGGCGGCCACCCCCACACTCGGGGGTCTCCCCAAAAGGGGGTGGGGAGCAGCCACCGCTCGCCCCGCGTCCTCGCGGGTGTGCCCTGAGCCCCCCGCCGCCCGTGCCACCCGCCCCCGCCCCGGTGCCTGCGGCGATCCACGCTCGGAAGCAGACCCCCGAAAGGAAAAAGCGATACCTCTGTTTCGCACAGAGCCAAACACTGGAAGCACGAGATAGCCGACGTGGACCAGGACCATCCTGGCTCCTCGCGCGGCGGCGGCGGCGGCTGCGCGCGGGCCCTTTGTGGCGCGGCTCCGGGGCGCGGGCGCGGGCGGCGGCGGGGCTGCGGGAGCCGCCGGGGCGGGAGGCGGAGCGCGGGGCGCGGGCGGCGGTGGGGCGGCGGCTGGCGGGGAGACAGATGGCCCATGGAAAGGCTCCCTTCCCGGCCCCTCTCGACATTCAAAGGCGCTGGGGCCGCAGCTGCCGCCACACAAAGGCGCGCGCAGCCAATGGGAGCGGAGCGCAGCGCGGCGCGGCCTCGCCGGAACCGCGGGGGACAGCGGGGACCGCGGGCGCGCGGGTGGCGGGGCGGGGGGAGGGAGGGGGAGGGCTGGGAGGGAGCGAGCGGCCAATCGCCGCGGCCCGCTGAGGAGCACGGGGGGGAGGGGTCAGCCCCACGGGACGCGTGGAGCCCAGCGCGGGTCCCTGGCCGCCCGCGGGTCCGAGCGCGCGCGCAGCACCCCTGCACACGCACACACACTCGGGCGACGTGCACACGGAACGTGCACACATGGGAAGGTTCGTGCTCCCAGACAAGCGGAGGTGCGTTCGTTATTGCAGAGAGACTGGCATGGGCGCACAGAGTGCACACGACCCGGAGGTCCCTGCACACCGCGCACGGGTCACTCGGGGACGTGCGCATGGTGGCTGGCGCACGTGCAGAGCCTGACTGCGGGCACAAGCGAAGCTGGAAAGCAATCAAGCAGCCGCAAACAGGATCCAGTCACTGCCGCACAGACACGCACACACTGCACAAACGCCTGGTTAACGCAGGATGCGTGCCAGGAGAGCATTCCCAAAGACACACAGAAGGGACGCACATGCAGACACAGGTAAAACGGGCACACCTCAGGCTCCTTGCCTGGCGCACAGCATTCATGCTCTTGGAGAACACAAAGCTCCCAGTAATTTGCTGAATTGAAAACCACACATTCACTGAGATGTGTGCACGGTCTATACAGCCACATACTGTCTAGAAACCCAGGGCCACTTGTCCACCATTCTCCTGCTCCAACACAGGCACACCCGCCATGTGCACAGACACACCCACTTCCACAGTCGGCTGGCATCAGGACTCCTGAAGATTCACACGTGGAGGCACTGCTACCATGTCACTTGTGGCCTGGAACTAGCCAGCCAGGTGCTCACAAAACAGAAACAGTCTTCACTCCCAACCTTGTCTCAAGTGGATGGCTAAGACCAGCTCATGCACACTCTGCTAGCCTGCTATGAAACCCTCCAGTGCAATCTCAGACCAGGCTTGCTGCCAAACCAAGCCCAAGACAGGACATGTGTCCTAACTAGGTCTTCTCTTCAAAACCCAGTGGTTTCTTTATTGAATATGTCTGGTTAAAAAAAAAAAAGGCATGTGGATCTGGGAGGAATCTAATCCAACCTAGCCTGCCCCATCTCAGATACAAGGAGAACCATTCCTTTATCGCATGCTGTGATCCAGATCAGCTTGAGACCCCCCAACCTTTACAGCGACAGGGGGCCTCAGCAATGTCAACAGGCAGACACTACAGAGCCTGCTGGGTGTGGAGATGGGCACCACATAAGGCTGGGGAAAGGCGCCCCTTGGAGGGCCATCAGCCCAGTGGGTCGGAGTTGAGGACAGTGTGTATGTGTGTTTGTTTGTTTTGCAGTACTGGGAATTGAACTCAGGGGCATTCTACCTCTGAGCTACACCCCCAGTCCTATTTTTTATTCTTTTTTTTTTTTTTTTTTTTTTTTTTGCGGTATTGGGGGTTGAACTCAGGGGCATTCTACCTCCGAGCTATACCCCAGCCCTATTTTTTATTCTTTATTTTTGAAACCGAGTCTCACTAAGTTGCGGAGTGCCTCACTAGGTAGCTGAGGCTGGCCGCGAACCCGGATCCTCTGGTCTCAGCCTCCCAAATGCTGGGATTACAAGCGTGCGCCACCACGCACGGCTCCTATTTTTTATTCTTCATTTTGAAACCAGAGGCAAAGGCAGGGCAGGATTCTTTCTGTCACACACAACCTCATGGATCTATCAACCTCAACCCTCTTCCTGCTGTGAACTACCCTGGCTGCCCCCAGAGAGCTCAGAGATGAAGAGAGCCAGAGGGAAACCTACCAACAGTCCCAGCCTCACCTGAGACAATTGAGACAATCATCTCAACCCATTTCTGGCCCAGCTCTTTCCTTTTCTCATCTGTTAAATAAACAGAGTGCCACCACTAATAAAAATCTGAAAAAATAAAAAGACTGTAACGCCTAGCTACTAGAATCTTTTCCTGTTCTATTTCAGGCTTTGCTAAAGTGCATATATAAATCAGTATTGTCTTTATAATTTACATATTTTATCTTGCTTTTTAATCTTAACATAATATGGGAAACATTTCCCTGCTCTTTTATGTAGTCTTTGTAATCATCATTTTAAATGTTTGCATAGTATTCCAGCAAGTGATCGTATTGTGAAATTACTTAATCATACTTTATTCTAGGGCACTTGCTCCCAGTTTCCCATTATTACGGATCATACAGTAAGCTTCTTCATGCATATGGCTTCTTGCTTTTGTTGAACTATAAGCTTAGAATAAACTTCTAGGATCAGCATTCCTAAATCAAGCATGGAAAACTTTATAGCTCTTGCCACATATTGCTTTTTTAAAAGATGAAAGTCACTGTCGATGCTGCCAGAAATCTATGGTATGCCGGTCCCTCTGCAATCTTGCAATCTTACTAGCTTTGAGCTTTGGGAGGACTCTATTTTTTTTTTTTAAATCATACTTTACATTTGAACAACTCACAAAGGTTTACGACTATCCTATCTGACCTTGACAGAAGAGTGGTTAGGGTAAAAACTCTGGAACCAAATTTCAGGGCTTCACATTCTGGCTCTGACCCTTATTAGCTTGGGCAAGTTATTTAACTTATCTAAGTCTTGGTTTGCATATATATAGTGTGTGTGTGTGTGGGCAGTGATAGCAACCTTCCTCCCAGGGTTAACATGAGCACCTGAGGAGTAGATACTGGTAGAGTACGTAGAATAGTGGCTGGCTATTTAGCTTAGTTCTTGCCCCTTTACTTGTCCATCTGTCTTTGCCCATCGCCTCTCTCCTTCCAGTTACTACTTATGATTGACTCCTTAATGCATAACACACAGCATCCAACAGACAGAAGCAATCACATCAAAGAATAGACCAGCAATGCAGACCTAGGGAAGCTGAGAGTTCACCTAATAATTACACCCTTTATATTCACACAACCAAGAAAAAATGCCCACATTCTCTACTACACCAACATCCATCCAGAGGCACAAGCCTCCTGCCAAGAAGAAACTGTTGTGGATTAGAAAGAAAGAAGGAAGAGTTACTTTTTTTTTTTTTTTTTTGTACTGGGGATTGAACCCAGGGCATTCTACCTCCAAGGTACACCCCTAACCCTTTTCTATTTTTTTTCCGTTTTTTATTTTGAAACAGGGTCATGCTAAGTTCCTGAGGCTGACCTTGGACCTGGGGTCCTCCTATCTCAGCCTCCCATTACAGGCAAATGCCACTATGCTTGGCCAAGATTTCATTTTTTTATGAAACCTCAAACAAGCATCTAACATTCTTCAGCCTCAACACACCCATCTGTCTACCAGGCATAATATCAACCCATACCAGACTTACCTTAAAAGTTTATTATGAGGATCAAATGAGAAGACAGCTATGGTCTGTAAATAATACAGAGAAATCTGGAAGTCTACAGTGGTGGCTCTAAGAATAAAACTTATTGTCTTGCCTATCATTTATGGATGAGGAGACTGAGGCTCAGAAACGGGGTTGTCAACAAGGTCACAAATGTTTGTGGCTGAGTTGGAGCTAGAATCCTTATTTCCTAGATACAGACTAGTATTGATTTTACTTCTCATTTTTTACAATCATGTTGAGATGACTGTTTTCTACCCCTCCCATTAGCTAAAGTCTATAAAAGTACAATAAAGCAAATTGAAGGAGAGAAAGATTTGCAGAAATATTTCTTTCAGCTGGACATGGTGGCCCAGGTCTGTAATCCTGATTTGAGAGGCTAATGCAGGAAGATTGCAAGTTTGAGGCCATCCTGGGCACCTAAAAAAAGTCTGGGGGTGTCGCTTAGTGGTAGAGCACCCCTGGTCCAATCCCCAGTATTGAAAACAAAATAAAAGAAAGAAAAAAAATATTTTGTTCATTACACCTTTCTTTTTTTATATGTTCTTTCCATCCCTTGCCAAAATTAATACCTAGTATTTTTTGCAGGCATGGCATGTGATACTCAAGAAGTATAAAAAATGAAAGGTGAAATACTATCTTCACTATCTATACTTTCTGATCCAAAACAGAGAAACCCTCTAAGGTAGAAACAGCATTGTCACATGGGTCCCTGCCACATGCTTTGAATCTTCACTCTCTTCTGTCTCCACTATGGCCGCCTACAGAAAAGTTGCTGTAGATCAGCATGTTTCTGGGGCTTCCATTATGAGAACAACTCCATTAGAGCCCAGTATCAGATCCAGGCTATGACCACCATTTGTTTCATTAATCAACAAATGAAAACAAATCCACATATCAGCCACATAGACATCAAAAAATTTCTAAGACTGATGACAGAATTCTTCAAGTGGAGACAACAGCTTTCAAGATCTATGCAAAACAGCTGTACTTCAATCAGTGAACCCACTGTGACTGGTGTCACAACAGCCCTGTGCTATACATGGCTGGAATTCTATACTAAACCTGCTGCAGAAAGAGGCACTGACAGGCCACTGGGGTTCAGGTCACAAACACAAGAAAATAAAGAGTGATCAAGAGGAGCTGCCTACAACCCAGGATGATAGTGAGGCAGGCAGAATTCAAAGTGAGCTTGGAAAGTCAAGAAATCCTTTGGAGGGGACTGTGGATATGGCTCAATTGCAGAGCATGTATGAGGGAGGGAGGGAGGGAGGAAGGGAGGGAGGGAGGGAGGGAGGGAGGAAGAAAAGAAATCCTTAGGATGGGTCAGAGTGAGATGTGGACCCCAAAATGTGAAGCCATTTGGAACTGAGGCTGAGAAAATGGGAGAGGCATTGGTTCAAGAAAGAAAAGTATGCACAAAGACCCAGAAGTAAAAGGAGGAGAAAAAGAGAGGAAGGAAAGAAGAAAGGAAGGGAAAAGGGGGAAGAGAAGGACAGAAAAAGAGGGAGGGGAGGGCAGCTGCAGCAGCTTGGGATGGGTAAGCCATGAAAGAGAGAGCTCAATGACCTTGGGCTGAAAGGGGAAGCTGGGACCTGAAATAGGTAGGATCAGGGAGGAAGTAACCATTTCCCCATGTGTCCAAGGCACAGTCACTGAGCACAGCCCTGTGGGCACGGAAGCGCAAGGGATGGAGACTGTGCAAAGCACTTCAGTCTTCACACAAATATGGGCCAACAGGAAACGAAGCAGGTGCCCAGGGTCCCCAGTGCCCTTCTCTAATGTCATAGGGAGATCCTCTGAGCACCTGCCTGCCTAGGTGAAATGCTGCAGATCCTGGAAACCCCGGTAGTGAGTGAGGCTACAAGATTAAGTCACCAACAGAGAGGCAGTGGAGCATGACATGTCCCTTACTAGAAGAACATATCAATACCCTGAATTACTCTTTCCAGAAAGTGATGCCTAAACCTATCGAACCTCTAGATCTAGTTACCAATACACAGGCAGCACAGGACCTGGAAAAATGTATTAAGAGAGGCCTTTTGGAGCCAGGCGTGGTAGCACACACTTATAATCCCAGTACTTGGGAGGCTGAGATAGGAGGATTGCAGGTTTGAGATCAGCCTCAGCAACTTAGTGAGGCCATCCACAACTTAGTAAGACCCTGTTTCAAACTAAAAAAATAAAATAGGGCAGGGGATGTAGCTCAGAGGTAGGATGCCCCAGGTGCAATTCCCAGCATCACAAGAAAGAAAGAAAGAAAGAAAGAAAGAAAGAAAGAAAGAAAGAAAGAAAGAAAGAAAGAAAGAAAGAAAGAAAGAGAGAAAGAAAGAGAGAAAGAAAGAAAGAAAAGAGAGGACTTTTGGATGCTATCAGCAAAACCCAGATTGTAGAACCTCTACATGACAAACCAACCATTTTCTTCAGAAAATAAACTATCAGGTGAAAAAGGAAATGGAGGAGGAACATGCAGAGTCATAAGGAATCAATCACCCCAATGCAATGTTTACATTTGAGTGAAATGCCATTCAAGAAATAAGCTATAGAGAACCTTGTCAAGCCAGGGAATACAGACCATCATCAAAAGCATTTACACTCTTCTCTCCATGCTCGAATGCCTCAAGACTCCCCAGATGGTCCAGCCAGACCATGCAGCAAAATCCTTTGGCTGCAGCTAACCTCATCTCTGCCTGTAGGGACCCCAGTGGTGCCCGTCAAAACCATAAGTTAACAAACCGTCTCAGCTGGAGACCGTTCTGCACAGCCACAGGACCTGCAACAAACAGACCTGTGGGGTCTGTGAGTTTGCAAATCATCCCTGTGAAGGTGAGGGTGGGGACTACAGACACAGTAGAAACCTGAATTAGCAGACAGCTCCTAGGGACCGGAGGGACCTAGAGTCAGTAGTTCCCAGCACTTTTGCAGGGTCTCCAGAGATCACCACAGGACCATCAGCTGTGGTGTCTGTGGGGTGAAATAACTCTGCCAAATGATTTGCAGGCTCAGAAAGTTATAAACTCATGTCCACTCTGTTTGGGTGCTACAAGACCAAGGCCAGAGGCCAACAAGGTCTCACATGATTGCAGTCACCCAGAGCAGCAGTATATCCCTGGAGCTAAATAATTGAGCCACCCAAGCTCCAGGCTCAGAATGATACAATCTCTCCCTGCCAGAGCTTGGACCCTGAAAGCAGGGAGTCCAGGGTCCAGCAGGGGTTCGCAAGATTACAGCTGCAGGCTGGGGACTCAACATTTTCTCCACCAGCAGAGTTTGTGCCTGGCATGTATCACCAGTGACCAACAGTGCTCCATATGATCATAACCAGCAGTTCAGTGGCGGTGTCCCAGGGGCCATCAAAGCTCAGTGAGCTGGGCCACAAGCTTGAAACATAGCAATTGTTGGCCCTACTGAGCTTAAGCCCACTGTCCACAGAGGCTGGAGGTCAGCGCTTTGCAGTTTCACAGGCTCACAATCAGCAGAGCAGTGGTGGTGTCTGTGGGGAATTAATTCCCAACCAGTAGGCTGGAGGGTCTTAACAGAACATCATAGTCTCTGGCCCTATGGAGTTTGGGCTTAGAGAACACAGCAGATTGCAGCCAATCAGAGGCTCCTATTTGCCTGCACTAAGAACTATATTTTATTATAGGGAGTCTGGGGAACAAACTCAAAAGTTTGATGATACAAGACAGATTTGTAGTAGTAAAATATATATCCCCAGCATGGACCTTATTATTAAAGGGTAACAGACATAGGACTCACACACAAAGAGGAAGAAGATGCCAAGACAACAGAAATACAAACCTGAGAACTCTGAAAACATGAGAATGAAGAACAGCGACGAAACACTCCCACAACTCAACAACAAGGGAGATCACCAATACTGAGCTTCAGGAAATGCCAGAAAGAGAATTCCAAATTTTGATCTTCAATATAATCAAAGGCCTCAGAAATGAAATCAGAGAAAGTCTATAGGAAATGAAAGAACATATGAATAGAGAAATTGAGGCTATAAGAACCAAAAAGAGGCTTTGAGTGAAATGAAGGAGTCAAACGATGAATTAAAGACCTTAATAGAAACCACCTCCGGCAGGCTAGACCACATGGAAAATAGAGTATCACTGTTGGAAGAAAACTCATTCAAAATTGAAAACACAGTCAACAATATAGAGAAGACAATACAACAACATGACCTGAATATCCAAGAAATATAGAATAATATGAAATGACCTAACTTACAGATAATAGGCATTGAAGAAGGTCTAGAAGCACAAACAAAGGATATCAGAAATTGCTTCAGAGAAATAATATCAGAGAATTCTCCATACATAGAAAAAGACTTGGACATCCACGTACAGAAGACATTCAGAATACCAACAAGACAAGACCAAAGAAGGACTTCTCCATGCCACATAATAATTAAAATGACTAACATAAAAGCCAAGGAAAGAATCTCAAAAGAAGTGAGAACAAAATAATGGATGACATTCAGGGACAAAACAATAAGAATCACTCTAGACTTCTCAACCCAAATCATGAAACCCAGACCCTGAAAGAAAACAACTTCCAACCAAAACTGCTATATCCAGCAAAGATATCATTCAAATTTATGGAGAAATAAAAACATTCTAAGACAAGCAGAAACTAAAAGATTTCATGACTACCAGAACTAGAGAAAATACTTGAAGAAATAAAACACAAAGGAGAAAAAAGAAGCAAATACCAGAACCAGAGGAGGGGCAAACTCCATCAGATGGGCAACTACGTGAAGGAGAAATAACACTACATCAAACAGAAAATGACAGGAAACAATCATCTCTCAATAATACTGAATGTCAAAGGTCTAAACTTCCCAATTAAAAGGCATAGACTGGCATGTGGATTAAAGAACATAATTCAACTATGTACTGCTTGCAAGAAACTTGCCTTACAGGCAAAGATATACATAGGCTAAAAGTGAAAGGATGGAAAAAGATATACCATGCAAATGGAGACTGAAAACAAGCAGAGGTAGCAATGTTCATATCTGACAAAAACCTTCAGCTAAAATGTGTCAGAAGACATAATGTGGGTAACTTCTTACTAATAAATGGAACAATCCAGTGAGAAGATATAATGATAGTAAACATTTATGCCTCAAATGTAGGTGCACCCACTTTTATAAAACAAACTTTTCAGGACAGCAGGCCCCAAATAGACCCCAGTACAATAATTGGGAGACTTCAACACACCACTCATACCACTAGATCAATCTTACAGGCAAAATATGAGTAAAGACTCTTCAGACCTAAAGAACACTATAAACCAAATGGATCTAATAGACATTCCAACCAACAGCAGCTTAATACGCATTCTTCTCAGCTGCTCATGGAACCTTCTTCAAAATAGACCACATTCTGGGCCACAAAGCAAGTACTAGAAAATTTTTAAAAATGTAATATAATTCCCTACATCTTTTCAGATCACAATAGACTGAAAGTAGAAATCAACAACAGGAAGACCAAAATAAATTACATAAATACATGGAGACTAAATGATACACTTCTCTTAAATGAAGACTAGATCAGAGAAGAAATAAGGAGAGAAATAAAAAATTTCTATAATTAAATAAAATTAGAAACACTACATATCAAAATCTATGGGACACTTTGAAGGCAGTCTTAAGAGGAAAATTTATAACACTGAGTGCCTAAATAAGAAAAACAGAAAGTCACCAAATAAATAACCTAAAGGTACACCTCAAAAACCTGGAAAAACAGGAACAGTCTAATCCCAAAGCTAGTAGAAGGCAGGAGATAATTAAAATTAGAAGAGAAATTGATGAAATAGAAAACAAACAAAAAATACAATGGATCAACAGAACAAAAAGCTGGTTCTTTGAAAAGTTTAACAAGGTTGACAAACCCTTAGCCAACCTAACCAAAAGAAAGAGATAATCAATCCAAATTATTAAAAATCAGAAATCAAAAGAGAGATACTACCACAGACAGTGAAGGAAATCCAGAGGATGATCAGAAATTATTTTGAAAATTTGCACTCCGATCAACTGGAAAACTTGGAAGAAATCTACAGATTTCTAGACACATACAACCTACCTAACTTGAACCAATAAGATATAGAAAACCTAAACCAACCAATAGCAAGCAAAGAGATAGAAACAGCAATAAAATGCCTTCTATCAAAGAAAATCCCAAGTCCAGACAGATTCCCAGCTGAATTATATAAAACCTTTACAGAAGAACTAAACCCAATATGTCACAAGTTATTCTGTGAAATTGAGAGATGGAATCCTTCCAAACTCCTTCTATGAGGCCAGTATCACCTTAGTACCAAAACCAAATAAAAATCCCTCAAGAAAATAAAATTACAAGCCTATTTCAGAGATGAACATAGATGCAAAAATTCTAAACAAAATACAAGCTATACACCTTCAAAAATACATCACCGTGACCAAGTTATTTTAAGCCAAGGAATGCAAGGCTGGTTCAACATATGCAAATCAATACATGATATTTACCACATAAATAGAACTAAGGACAAAAATCACATGATCATCTCAATAGATCCTGAAAAAGCATTTGACAAAATCTAACACCAATTCATGTTAAAAAAACAGTGTAGAAAATTGGAATAGAAGGAATATACTTTAACATCATTAAGGTAAGATACAATAAACTCAAAGCCAACATCATATTGACTGGGGAAAAACTGCGGGAATTTCCCTTTAAAATCAGGAACAAGACAAGGATGCCCACTACCACTGCTTCTTTTCAATATAGTCCAACAGCTGCAAGAGAAGGCACTGCAGGGAAGGTACTCGGTGCCCCCTCACATCACCATCCAGGCATGAATTGCCCTTAATTGCTTATTGACTGTTAACCTGGACATGAAGGCCACCACTGATGAAATCCTGAAGTACGCATGACTAAGACAGGACAAGGAGCATTCACTTCCTCCTAGGGAGCTGCTCCCCAAATACCAGAACCCTGCAATCCTGAGAGTCATGTGTTGCCTGAGTTACAACCCACACCAGACCTGGCTGTCAGTGACAAATAGGACGTTTGACAACACAATGGCTACATACCGGCTTATCCAATGCCATGTGAGCCAACGCAGGGCAGGGTGCACCTTCCAGGCTGGGCCGAGATTCGGTGTATCATGCCACCTCCATCCCCAGCAGATCCTTCTACCTTCCCTTTGCCACCCAAGAGGAGAGCCAGTGGGCCCAACTTTCCTGCCTTCCGGTTCCTATCCTCTAAGGAGGACACACAGTCAAGGCAGAAGAGACAGCCTGCCTGCCATTCCCCTGAGCTGCCCGCTGAAGAAGACCCCTACTCCTAGTGCAGGTCCCCAGCATGGCCCTGAGGCCCAGGCCAACACCTGGCAACCCCATCGGGAGCCCACCTCTAGGACCCAGGACAACAGGAAGAGCTGGAGGCGGGTCACCAGGAGATTGTTACCCCGATCATACACATATGTTACTGCTGTATGCAGGCCCCTGGAGCCAACAGAGTCACTCCAGAGAGAGGGAGGCAAGGTGCCCTGGAATAATAGAGTCGCTCCAGAGAAACCAGACAGGTGAGGCGGATGAAACCAACTCCTCTTGACTTTAGCCAGAGTGGACTCAGCTGCAGGACGATGTGCTCCAACTGCCAACTGCTGCCGGCTTCTCCACACATTCCAGTTGAGAGGCTCCCATCTGGGAGAAACTAGAGATTATTTTCCCCAGGAAACTCACTCCCCCTTTCCCTGAGATGATTCTTAATAAATTGTTGTGAATTTTATAATAAAAATAAGCTATAAAGATCACTGGGGAAGTCAGGCACAGTGATGCATGTCTATAATCCCAGTATTTGGGAGGCTGAGACAAGAGGATCACAGGTTCGTGACTAGCCTCAGCAACTTAGTGAGACCCTGTTTCAAAGTTAAAAAAATAAAATAGGGCTGAGAGTGGATTCACTCTTTAGTACCCTCTACACACACACACACACACACACACACACACACACACACACACACACACAATCACTGGGGAAATGCAAACACTGAATTGATGTCACTGACACCAAGGAATTGTTTTGTTTTAGATGGGACAATGGTATTGTGATGGTGTCTACACCAACATCCCTTATGTTTACAAACGCTCTACAGATGACATTAAATGATGTTTAGAAAGTTCTTACTTCTCTGAGGGAGAGGGCTAAGTGCGTGCTGTTACAGATGAGTTGGTGATTGTGGAAACTGAATGAAGGATACACGACGATACATTATATAGTGCTTTCTACTTTTGTTTATGTTTGAGATTTTTCAAAAGTAAAAGTTAAAAAAAAAAAGACAGCCAGCACGCATCTTTGTGTTGTACAGGCAAGAGAAAAGACTCTTTCTCTGGATGAGCAAGTAAGAAAACACAGCCTAGGGCCAGAAGCTCAGGCTGAATCTCAGTTCCCACTCATCCTCTTGGGTTGCTACCACTCTGCATGACATCCTCATCCTTGGGAGCACAAATGGCTCAGGTCAGCCACCCAGGGCTTCAGTGGACAGTTTGGCCACTCCAAAACCTTGATGTGTGAGAGGAAAATAACGCGTCTAGTGTAAACTACTGTGACTTTGGCCTCTGTGTTCACAGCCAAACCTAATTGCAAATGAAGGTTGAAGTGATCCATACCCTAAAGAAGGCGCTGAGAATACTTCCAGGGTTTCCGCAAGGAAAGGACATGTCTAGGCAAATGGATGGGTTAGCCACTGCTGCAAAAACATTATGTCACAAATAAATATAAAACCAAGCTGAGTATGGTGGCATATGCCTGTAATCCCAATGCTTGGGAGACTGAGACAAGAGGATCACAGATTCAAGGCCAACCTCAGCAATTTATCGAGACCCTCAGCAACTTAGCAAGATCCTGTTTCAAAATTAAAAAGGTCTAGGGGTTCAATCCCTAGTACCCAAAAAGTAAAGTTTAAATATAAAACCAAAGTGGCACACAACAGTAAGCATTTATTCTCATGGATCTGTGGGCTGGACAGTGCCCCTTCTGCTCTGAGGCCACTGTGGCTCTTGTTTGTCATGGTGGCTGGTTTGCAAGTTGCTGGAGTGGCTCTGCTCCTCGTGTCTCTCACCCTCCTTTGGCTGGAGAAAGAACACTTCCTTCCATAGCAGTGGCAGGTGGTCATCTGCAAAGCCTCCTAAAGCATACCAGAAAAATGCTTCACAAAGACCAGAGTGAGTTAAAGAAGCAGCAAATGGGTTTACCTGATAGGAATACAATATGTGTGGGCATATGTTCATGCATGTGTGTGCACCTGGTGAGGAAATCAGGTGTTTATTTCATAGGCAATAGGGAACACTGGAAGTCTCTGAGCATTGTAGTGAAGGGTCAGGAAAAATCATCTACTATGCATGGGTGGATTCTAGGGGCTGTTGCAATCAGGTGAGATTGAAAATAAGGCTTAGGAATGGCACATTGAAGCTGGACGTAGTGGTGCACACCTGTAATCCCAGTACTTGGAAGGCTGAGACAGGAGGATTGCAGGTTGGAGGACAGCCTCAGCAACATAGCAAGACCCTGTTTCAAAACAAAAAGTAAAAAGGGCTGGAGTTGTAGCTCAGAGGTAGAATGCCCCTGGGTTCAATCGCTAGCACCACGAAGAAGAAGAAGAAGAAGAAGAAGAAGAAGAAGAAGAAGAAGAAGAAGAAGAAGAAGAAGAGAGGGAAGGAAGGGAAGAAGGAAGGAAGGAAGGAAGGAAGGAAGGAAGGAAGGAAGGAAGGAAGGAAGGAAGGAAGGAAGGAAGGAAGGAAGGAAAAGAGAAAAAAACAAAAGAAAAAGAAAAAGTAATGGAACTAGGCATAGTGGCACACGCTTGGATTGTAGGAGGATTTTTAAAATAAAATAGGGTTAGTGGTGTAGCTCAGAGGTAGAATGCCCCTGGGTTCAATCCCAAGTGCCACACACACACACACACACACACACACACACACAGGACTAACTAACTTTTTGATCCTGAGGACAGAATTGTAAGGGAGGACACAGGACATGCCTGACTTTGTTAACCAGAGAAAAAAATGTTCTACAGGAATCCTTTCCTCATGACATGTAAGATTTCAAAGGTGGTTCCAAATCCAGGTGTTCTTAAA
>PVLC010003760.1:87500-92931 GCA_004027655.1 Graphiurus murinus
GAGAGTAGCTCCGTGGGGGGCCTCAGATCTGAGACTTTCAGAGCCAGCCCATCCCCTCACTTGGGAAGAGAATCCTCCTCGGGGACCCTCGCTCACAGTGGTCTCTCGGCCTTCACAAGAAGGCTTCTGGTAACCAGGCACCTCCTGGGGCAGCCTTTCTGGGTCCCATCGCCCCATCCGTAGATGCAGGGATTCAACCCTGTGATGTTCTACCTCTGAGCTACACCCCCAGCCCAACTCTTTCTTTCTCTCTCTCTTTCTTTCTTTCTTTCTTTGGAACAGGGTCTTATTATGTTGCTGAGGCTAGCCTCGAACCTGTGATCCTCCCGTCTTAGCCTTCCAAGTACTGGGATTACAGACATGTGACAGCACAGGGGTCATTAGTTTGCATGTGTCCTTCAATCCCTTCATCCACTGGATGCCTGGAGGCCAGGACTGTGTCCATGACATTTTTGTTTCTCTACAATGCCTGGTGGGAAGTACTATATATTCAGCACCTGGGCAAAATCTGAACCTTACTTTTTTGTTTCATTGATAGTGGTAAAACCTACATAATGTAGTATTTACTCTTTTAACCATTTCAAGTGTATATTCACATTAAGTCCATTGACAATGTGATTGTTGCATAAACATTATATCCAGAATTTTTATCACCTCAGACATAACCTCAGTACCCATTAACCACTCCTTTCTTCCCTCCCCATACCCCCTACTAACCGCTAATCTACTTTCTATCTCTGTAAATTTGCCAGTTGGGGTATAAGTAGAATCATAAAGCATTTGTCCTTCTGTGCTTGGCTTATCTCACTTAGCGTTATTTCTTCAAGGTTCATCCTTGTTGTAGGATTTGTCAGGACATTCCTTTTTATGGCTGAATATTATTCCATTGCATGTATATACCATATCCTTGGACATTTGTGCTGTTTCTACCTTTTAGCAATTGTCAGTAATGCTGTCATGAACATGGGTGTGCAAATATCTGATGAATGAATCCCCATTTGTTTGATTGACTGGGTGATCAGTTGTTCTCTCTCACTGCTCGGCTGTCTAGCCAACTGGCTGAACAAACATCACATCTCCCTGTTCTCCCTGCTAAATCATGTTCTTTTCCTCTTACCTGGAAAGGCATTACCTGTCCACCTGTGAAGGAATTAAATGTGGGGGTCAGAAATCCAATGCATTCTAGCCATATTACCATGGAAAAGCTTTCGAAGCTCTCTGAGCCTCAGTTTCTCCATCTGCACAATGGGGTTAGGTCTCCACCTCCCACAGAAGGCTGGTGGGCAGATTGAATGGAAAGTGCTTAGCACAGTACTTGGCGGTGCCAGTGTTCCATACATGTAACGACAGAGATGACTCTGAGAGACATCCTGCACAGTCTCTTTCTGGTGGTTACCTCCCACATCTTCCTACGGTTTGGAATTTCAAGTCCTGTGCCTGAATTGGCACTTTGGGTATAGTAGATACTCAATAAATATTGAATGAATAAATTGCTAGTTGATCTTCAACTCCAGTGAGGCATAGCTTTTTTTTTTCCAGGCACCAGAAGAATTGGAGACTAGAAACATGGTCTATGAGTGTCTCTATTAGTCAGGCTGCTTTCAACTATAATGAACAGAAAACCTTAGTAATGGTGGCTTAAGACACAAGTTCATCTATTATTGGCTTGCCATGTCCCACTGTGGGATTAGGTACAATATCAGGATGAGTTCAGAGGCTCAACAGTGTAATCAAGGCCCTAAATTCTTTCACCTTCTTTTCTTTCTTCTTTCTTCCTCGTGTGTGTGTGTGTGTGTGTCTGTGTCTGTGTGTGTGTGTGTGTGTGTGTGTGTGTGTGTGTGTGTGTGTGTGTGTGTATGGTGTTGGGGATTGAACCTGGGGACATTCTACCTCTGAGCTACACGTCCCAGTCCTATTTTATTTTTTATTTGGAAATTAAGTTGCTGAGAGCTTTGCTAAATTGCTGAGGCCAACTTTGAACCTGTGATCCTCCTATCCCCGCCTCCCAAGTCCTGGGATTACAGATGTGCACCACCACACCTGGCTCTTCTTTCCATCTTTTGACTTCACTCATCACAGTGTATGGGCTTTACTCTTCTGGTGCATGGCCCTACAGTTGCAAGATGACTGCCCAGCTCAGGTGTCATATCCTCACATGATAATTTCCAAATCAGGAAGAAAAGGAAAGGAGGAAAGGCTGCTTCTCTGTGTGTCTCTCACTGTTATCAGACAGGACAACATTCCCCAGAAGTTGCACGCCACACCACACCACCCCCTGGCCCAGATGCAAATCTTGTTACCCATCACTGGGTGACATTCTTATCCAGTGGTCCTGGAACCAGTCATGACACAAAGGAGTCAGCCTGCTTAGATGGGCACTGACCACCCATGCCCCACCCCAGGGTAGGCAAGATGCCAGCACAAATTGTTATTCTGTCAGGCAGGAAAAGAAGCCAAGAACTTTTGGGTAAGCACCAACAAGGTACCATGAGTGACACGGTCCCTCAGACAGAGACATAAGCTATGGCCCCAGAGCAAGAGCTGCCAACAAGTGAGAGGAACTCATCTTCAAAGAGGACCCAACCTGACCAATAAGAGGCAGCCATGGTCTGGAAGAGGTGGAGTCTGGACCCCAAAACAATCAGGCTTTGGAGACAAACATTTGAATAAAGACTGTAAAGGAGAGTGTCGGCGTCTGTTTAGTGTGTGGATCATCCTCCCGGCCACATACAGCATCTGCTACATGGATGCAAAGGCAGCTGCACTAACACTGGGTTGCTGAGTTGGTTTGGCCTTGGCCATGGCTGACTGCGCTCCACCCAGTGCTATCTGCTGGCCTCCCTCACTCTTAGCTCCCTGCAAAGGAGCTGCGGGTCTTCGAGGCTCTGAGGGGCCTGGGGATGTTGGGGCTCTGTCCCCAGAGAACGTGTCTTCCAGCTGCACCAATTTGACAATCAGCCCTGGGAGCCTGCCTAACTGTCGAGGTCACAGAGGGATGAAGTCAGCAGGGACCTCTGGAATGATCTGATCGCTTGGCACAAGAATTAGAGCTCAGTGAGAGAGAAGGCCAAAAGGGCAGCATGGACACACAGGCCTCAATGCGCTCCTTCCAGAATTCATTAAAACTAATAAAAAGATTTTTTTTTTTTTTTTTTTTTTTGCGGTACTGGGGGTTGAACTCAGGGGCATTCTACCTCTGAGCTATACCCCCAGCCCTATTTTTTATTCATTATTTTGAAACAGGGTCTCACTAAGTTGCGGAGTGCCTCACTAGATAGCTGAGGCTGACCGCAAACCCGGATCCTCTGGTCTCAGCTCCCAAATGCTGGGATTACAAGCATGTGCCACCAAGCCCGGCATAAAAAGTTTTTTTTAAAACACATAAACGCACAAGGGTAGGACGACAGAAGGGGAGATTGCAGCGACAAGCGTGGGGGCTGGGAAGCAAGCAGAAAAGTGGTAACTGGAAATGGACGGCTCTGAAGGAGGCGAAGCCGAAGCCAGTGAGAATGATCTGATTCCACTACAGAATTCTGGAAGGACTGAGGAGCTGACCTCAACATGACCCTTGGAATGAGGAGTATGGGGGTGCTGGTGAGAATCAGGAGATCAGAAGACAGCCAGAGACCCCGGGGCCCCTCGCTCACTTTATAGTACTGGACATCTGCCCCTTCCCCATCAGCTGGCCACCGTCTGGAGGTCTGTCCTCCACAGAAGATAAGGCAGGGGATTGACTATCTGCAACTCCTACCAAGTTCTCCTTGCCAGCACAGCCTCCAAAACACTGGCACCGAAACTGCAGATGGATCAGAAGAACGCTCCCTGACATTCGCCATCCAGAAGGAAACTCCAAAGGCATCGACCCAGAGGCTCCCAACAAACAGCTCGCCACGATCCCCTACAGTGACCCCAAAGTGCAAAAGCCTCGCTGACCCACCCAGAGCTCCAATCAGCGTTTGTTTCCTTCTCACATTCCGCTACCCTTAATTACAAGTACACAACCAAGGGTTATCAGACTTCCTCGAAGAGCCTCTGCTAAGAAGACGGAGACCAAATGCCCTGGAGGCAGCAGACACCATGCAAGATGAAGAAAAAACTTAAAGATCACGAATATCCCTGGAGAGAGAAGAAAAGATGTGGCTTGCCAAGAACAGAATGTTATTTTCTTATTCACTTGTTTGTTTCTGTTTTTGTGTTTTGGTGCTGGGGTAGAAGCCAGGGACATTCTACCTCCAACCCATACCCCCAGCCCCCCCCCCTTTTTTTTTTTAATTTTGAAACAAGGTCATTTAAGTTGCTGAGTGTCTAGCTAAATTGCTAAGACTAGTCTCAAACCTGAGATCCTCCTGCCTCAGCCTACCAAGTACTGAGATTACATCCATGTGCCACCACATCCAGCTCAGAATGTTATTTTTAAAAGAACATTTAGGGATCAAAGACCTGGAAGTCAGGCAAGAGACCTTGCAGCTACTTGAAGAGGGCATAGGTCCAACACTTCAACACATAGGCACAGGTAAAAACTTTCTCAACAAGACCCCAAAAGCACAAGCAACTTGAAGGAAGATCAATACATGGAATTGCATTAAACTAAAGAGCTTCTGTGCAGCAAAGGAAACTATCAAGAACCTCAACAGAGAGCCCACAGAGTGGGAGAAAATTTTTGCCAACTACTCCTCCGATAGAGGACTAATATCTAGAATATACAGAGAACTCAAGAAACTCACAGCTAAGAAAACAAATAACCCAACTTAAAAAGGGGCAAATGATCTAAATAGACACTTCATGAAAGAAGGAATACAAATGGCCAATAAATGTATGAGGAAATGTTCAACATCATTAGCAATCAGAGAGATGCCAACCAAAAATACCTTGAGATTTCACCTAACCTCAATTAGAATGACAATCATCAAAAACACAAACAACAATAAATGCTGGCGAGTGTGTGGAAAACTGGGAACCCTAATACATTGCTGATGGGATTGCAAATTAGTGCAACCACTTTGGAAAACAGTATGGAGGATCCTCAGACGAATGGGAATGAACCTACCATATGATCCAGCAATACCTCTTCTGGGTATCTACCCAAAAGAATGGAAACCAAACTATCAGACCGATGCATGTGTATCTATGTTTACAGCTGCACAATTCACAATTGCCAAACTATGGAAACAGCGAAGATGTCCATCAACAGATGAATGGATTACAAAACTATGGGATATGTACACAATGGAATTTTACTCAGCCATAAAGAAGAACTAAACCATGTCATTTGCAGGGAAATGGATGGAACTGGAAAACATTATGTTAAGTGAGATTAGTCAGTCACAAAAAGTTAAAAATCAAATGCTCTCCCTAATATGTGGAAGCTAGGGAGAAAATGGGACATAAGAGGGACTCCGGATGAAGAAGGAGAATCCTTAGATGAGCAAAG
>PVLC010003761.1:0-92948 GCA_004027655.1 Graphiurus murinus
ATGTAATTACACAATCATATCAAGGTCACTCACCGAAGTGAACCTGAGGGGGAGGGAAGGGGAGGGGATTGGGGTGGGAATTGGGGAAAGGGTCAAATGAGAACTATGTGCAAATATGTTGTTAACAACCCGTACTTAACAAGGATGTATGTTATATTGCACGAATTACTACAATAAAAAAAAATTAAAAAAAAAAATATATGCTGGAGAAAAGACAACCTTTCAACAAATGGTTCCGGGAAAACTGGATATCCATATGGAAATAATATGAACTAAGACCCCTATCTCTCACCCTGCATGAGTCAATTTAAGATGGATCAAATACATAGAAATTAAACCAGAAACTTTTCAACTACTAAAAGAAAACATAGAATCAACTCTCCAACATATAGACACTGTTAGAGACTATAAAACCCTCAAAGCTCAGAAAATAAAACTGAGAATCAATACATGGGATGGAATCAAATTAAAAAACCTCTGCACAGCAAAGGAAAGATATCTTTGCCAGCTATTCCTCTGATAGGGGACTAATATCTAGAATATATAAAGAACTCAAAAAACTTAACATAAAACACCCAATGGAAAAAATGACAATTGAACTGAATAGACACTTTTAAAAAGAAGAAATATAAATATCCAATAAATACATGAAAAATGTTCAACATCACTAGTAATCAGGGAAACTCAAATTGACACTACACTGAAATTTCACCTAACTTCAATTAGAATGGCAATTTCAAGGATTCAAAAAATAACAAATGCTGGTAAGGATGTGTGGAAATAGGAATTTTTATATCCTGTTGGTGGGATTTTAAATTAACATAACCACTATGAATATCAATGTGGAGGTCCGTCAAAAGACTAGAAATGGAACTATCATATGACCCAGCTGCAGCATTGTTTGTATCTTTCCCAAAGAAGTCAGAATATTATAGTGATATATATGTATCCATGGTTATAACAGCACAATTCTCATAGCCAAATTATGAAACCAGCCTAGGTGACCATCAACTAATGAATAGATAAAGAAAATGTGGTATTATACACACAATGAAATTTTACTCAGCCATAAAGAAGAACAAAATTATATAATTTTCAGGAAATTGGATAGAGCTAGGAATTATTACACTGAGATCAATCAGTCTCAGAAAATGAAGGATCTCATGTTTTCTCTCATATGGGGAAGCTAGAGAGAAATGGGAAACAAAGAAACAAATGAAGAGAACCAGTAGAATAGTCGAACGGACTGGGGAAGAGAGGTAGAGAGGTGGGAAAAGGAGGATCGAGGAAGAAAACAGTTCAGTTAATGTTACATCCATATTTGAAGGTCTCACTATCCATTTCACTAAATGTACAGGAGAGAGAGAATAGTGGGCGGGGGACAGCACGGAGGGAAATACATTAAGTGATAGGTGCATTTATGAATATACCACTTTGATGCTTACTCTGATGCATGATCACAATTCACCAAAGAAAGTATTTCTATGAGACATGTACACAATAGAATTTTACTCAGCCATAAAGTAGAACAAAATCATGTCATTTGCAGGGAAATGGATGGAACTGGAAATTATGTTAAGTGAGATTAGTCAGTCACAAAAAGTAAAAAATCAGATAAGAGGGACTGCAATTTATTTATTTATTTATTTATTTATTTATTTATTTATTTATTTATTTATTTATCGGTACTAGGGATTGTACTCAGGGGCATTCTACCTCCAAGCTCTACCCCCAGCCCTATTTCTTATTCTTTATTTTGAAACAGGGTCTCACTAAGTTGCGGAGTGTTTCACTAAGTAGCTGAAGCTAGCTGCGAACCCAGATCCTCTGGTCTCAGCCTCCCAAATGCTGGGATTACAAGTATGCACCACCATGCCTGGCTTATAAGAGGGACTCTAGATGAAGAAGGAGAAACCTTAGATGAGCAAAGAAGGTGACTTAACTGAAGATGATGGGGAGGGGAGAGAAACACCCTAATGCACATGATGTACTTTCACAAATATGTCAAAGTCAGTCACTAAACTACTAAACTGAACATGAAAAGGAGGGAGGGGGAAGGAATGGGACCGGAATTGGGGAAGGGTTAAATGAGAGATGTGTGCGTGTATGCCTCTACCAACTTATACCTAACAAAGATGTATGATTACAATGCACCAATTAAAAAAAAAAAAAAAAAAAGATTTGCAGGGACTATCAGCTTTTACAGCATCCTGTTCCAGACACCTGGGGCGGTGTATAGAAGTCTCCCGTCTGCCTTACACCTTCCAAGAACAGCAGAGCCTTGCAGGCAGATCACCCCATAATGAGATCACCCTCAGAGGTAACAATCTTCTCATGGGAACCAAATCATTCCCTTCCAGCATCACAGGAGAGATAAATGTCCTGAGCAGCAAATGGAAATTGCCCCCTCAAGGGATAAGACTTCTCTAGAGCCAAGCCACAGAACCAGAATTGAGACAGTGATCAACCAGAGCACAGAATGACCGAGCTGCTTAGTTATGCACACCTCTCCTCTCAGGTCAGCTCTTCCCCTAGTTAAACCTCAAGCCCCCACCAGCTGGCATGCTTCATTTCACTTTCCCTCTCAATACGTCCACATTGATTCAAGTTCCTTTCCGGCTTTCACCATTCCTTTCCCATTTGGTTTTGGGGGCCTGTGGCTGATCTTAGTGGGGTCTCTGGATGAGGCCGCTGGTAACAAAGCCAAACAAGAGGGTGGAGGTTTGTTTTCAAGAATACTTAAAAGCTTCTAAACACAGCTCAGAAAAGATCACCTCCTTCCAAATGGTAAGTTAAACATTAACAGAAACTGTCTCTGCACTAAAAATCTCCTAGAGCTGGTTCTTTCTCCACACCTCCTTCCTGCCACTGGGGCCTCAGCAGCCCCCTGCTGGTCAGAGAGCTTAATGGTCAAGGTCTGATTCAAACCCATTGCCTAGATTTGATGCGTGGTCAGGGAAGCATGACATTCTTTTGTGACCCAGATGGGAAGATGTGGCTTCTCTCCTACATCTTCCTTCCTTTGAAAAGGATAATAAATCTCCTGCACTCAACCAACGCCTTTACTTCCCACAGGGTGTGCCACGGGATCACAGGAATTCCTTCCTTTCCTCCTTCCCAACATCTTAGGAGAAACTGAAGTGTCCCTTGACAACCCCCGGCTCTGTTCGACACGCAGGAGCCACTGAGCTATCTTATTCTTCGGAGTGTTAAACCAGCCAGATAGTGAGGGTTTCTAACAGTCTGAGACCTTTCACAAGTCCAACCAGCCCCGCTGTCCCAGCTCCATCCCAGATTCATGCCCCTATACCAATTCATCTTTTCAGCGAGCACTGCCTAGAAACCCATAGGCACACATTTCCTTCTCTCAAAGGGCAGACATATTTTTACCCTTAGGGCAAGCAGAGCAATTGAGGCAACCAGAACAGCCAGATTCAGGCTTCTGACACTGTGTGGACTCTGGCCTCAAATCTCCTGTTGCAGCCTCCCAAGTGCCAGGATTACAGGCTATGCCCAGCTACTATATGGACTCTAAAATCCCTCTCCTACAAGATTCTCTTCTAAAATAACTGAAACCTATAAGAAATTAAAACAAGAAAAGCATTTTAAAGCTAAGCTCTTCAGAGGCATTTTCAAGTCTTCCCCCAGTCAAGTGGGGATAATGCTCTCTGCCCTGTTCTTAAAGGGCTAGGCCCTGAAGTCAGTGGTCTAATTAAAGAACAAGCTGCAGAGGAGAGACTTAGCTGTGGCTTTCTGACATTTTAGTGGCCATTTTAAAACTCTTCATAAAGGAAATTTATATCTATAAAGGAAATTTTCATTTGTAAGGATTTCTGTGTGCCATTGCTCCCTGGCTAGCGCTCTATCTAGTGTTTCTTTCTCCCCCTTACAATAGGAAAAGACAGTCCTCACTTCAATCTCCATAACAAGCCTCATCCTAGATCATTTTATCTCAGCTGAGTCCTCACCCACAGGTAAGGGCTTACTCTCCTTGCCTCAGCAAATAGTGGTGCTTAGATGTTAGTTGTTTCCTTAAAATATAAAATTTCTACCTGGTTTCATCAGATTTATACCTTTAAAAATGTAAATTTAGGATTTCCTGTCTACCTACGTCCCTTAGGTCTATAAGCAAGTAGTCAAAAGAATGATGATACCTGAAAAAAAAAAAAAAAAAAGCAGCTACTTAAAAGATAGCAAACAAAAAACCTAAAAGAAAGCTATCAGGTCTTTGTTTCTGTCTGCATCTTTATGTATGTGTGTGTACATGCATTTGTTGTATGTTATATGTGTGTATGCTTACATATGTTTGTATGAATATATGTTTGTATATTGTCTACATGGTATGAAATTGAGTTAGAAATAGATGAGCACTTATAAATTAAATAAAATTAATCCAAATTCTTTTCAAAGTATATGTGAATTAGGAAAATTACAAGGTCACATTGTGTTAAATTAATTAGATATCTAGGTTTTTTCTAAGTAAGTTAAATACTAAAATATCAGTTATTAAATGTAAATTTAAAGTTTATACTTTAACATTTTGTCTTATATGATTAAACAAAACTATACTTGTTTCTACATTCAAGGGTTATGTTATTAACATATATTTATTTCTAAAAATTATAAATTGGTGTTGGTCTATAGGGTACTGATTCATAGCTGCTTAGGATTACTATATCTGGTAACTAAAAATAAAAATAAAAAGGGGAGTAATTCTGTGGTGTGAGGAAAGTGAGGCATGTTTTATAAAGCAAGTTGTGAGAATGCACATTTGGTAAAGAAAGTTTGAAAGAGAAAGTAACTTTTTGTTTGAGAAAAAAACTTGTGTGGTCAAAATGATAAAAAAAAAACTATAGGACAAAACTAAATGTTACACAAGTTGTAGAAGGTTTGAGCAAGCTGCAAAAGGTTTGTGAAAGATGAGTCATATAAAAACAATTTCATGTGTGATCAAGTTAGGTAAAAGCAAAAGGGATTTATAGGCTAAGCTTTCATATCAAAAATACTCTAATGGAAACTAAAATAGAGTCCCCTGCATTAACATAAGATTTTCTTAGAGTATTGACTTGCTATTAACAGTAAATAGTGAAAAGTTTATTTCACTTTTTAGTGGCATAGGAAACAAGTTAATTTCTGGTTCTTTGTGCTGTCTTTCATTAGGTTCTGATTACTTGTCTTCTCAATCTTAGAAGAGCTAAGTTCTTATAAAAGCAAATATTTTGTATTTGCCCCCCCTTTCTTTTTTAGTACCCAAAGACATTCTACCTCCAAGCTATACTAGCTCTTTATTTTTGTTTTGAAACAGGATCTAGATAGCTTACTGAGCATCTTACTAAGTTGCTGAGGCTGGTTTGGACCCTGTGATCTTCCTGTATCAGCCTCCCAAGTACTGGGATTATAAGTGTGCACCACCATCCTCAGCTTGCATTTACCTTTATGGAGTCTTAAACCTCTTAACATTTTTAAAACATTTCTCAAAATCAAATTTAAAAATTAAGGCTTTTCTATCAAGAACTAACTTTGGAATTTCCAGAGGCCCCCTGGAAGACCAAAAAACACTTCAGACTTATATTTGTATATATGCATTATAAAAATGTGTTCCAAAATTGTATGAGATTCCTAAAAATCTTTCTTGATATGTGTTATCAGTCATTTGAATGCTTTTGATTTCTATAGAGATAACCAAATTTCTTTGTCAATTGTATCATAAGATCTTTAAGCAAGGCTCCTTCAAAGTCTTGTTCAAAGTCAAATTGCTTTATTCTGATACCTTTCTGAAAGCTTTCTGTAAGCATTTATAGTCTTAAAGCAATAATAATCCTAAAGTCCTGTGTTCTTCTGAAGGTTCATGAAAAAGAAAAACTCTGATAAGTTCAGATTTGTGACATACAATTGTACTATATAAGGATTTCTAGAATTCCAATGAAGAAACTAATGGGTTTATAAAAGAAAATCAGACAGTTCAAAAATTAATGAACATGAAACTGAATGAATTGGATTTTAAAAATAGGAATAATGGATTTCTATGACCTTATTATTTTTTCTCCCAATCTAAATCCATTGACTTAAATTCCCAAAGATAAAACCAATGGCACTTTTTTAACACTAAGAAAACAAAGTAGCAGGTTCCCTTTGTTCTTTATTATTTGGGATAGATCCAGCTTATACCAGGTCCTAATCGATACCAGTGCCCCTTCTTCTCCTGAAACCCTCTACCAAGCATATCTTGAGTTCTTATACTCAAGGATAATATTTAGGTGCTTATCTTTAGAAGTTGGGCAATCCCAAGATCAAGATTTTGAATTGTTCTTTTGCTGATTATCATTTCTTATTCTCTTTTTACTGTAAGTTACTTGTCATTTGGGTTAACCCAATGTTTAAAAACCATAGGAAGACCAGAATTGTGGGGTCCAATGATTGTACAAGATTCAAGAATTCACCATACTGGGGTGCTTGAGCCCCGTGCACTTGTGACACCCCAGGCTGCTATCCCACAATGTGGTCCTAGCCTTGATAAAGCTACCTCTTTCCCTCCCATGTGGGCCATAACTACCAAAGAGCCTTCCTAGCAACATGAGACCTCCAGTTCTTAACCTTTGAGAACCATCGGTAGATCATCACTGCCTTCCAGAGAAAGACCATGATCAAAAGGCAGGAATGAGAAAGGATTTAAAATGTCACATGAATGAGCTCACAAATTCTGCAGCACAGGTTCAAGAGAGACGTGCATCATGGGAGGGACTAGAGTCACCAAGGTCAGTCTGACCTGGCACAACAGGACTGTCAGTCTGCAGACTCCCCAACACCCATAAAGATGACAAATAACCCTGGTAACATATGAATCTAATTTAAAATATGCATTTATTTAAAATGTTTAAATATACATTTAAAATGTTTTGTTAGTGTAGTAACTGACATCTTCTGCACTGGCAGTGCAAATATTAATCTACTTTCGATCTAATCACTAAATTTTAGACTTACTGCTTTATAAGGAGCCACTAGAAAATCTTACCATAGTGCTAGGGGTAGAGCTTTTACTTAGCACAAAAAACAAATATTTTAAATATAAACTTTAAAAGATCTTAGAATAACTGTGAAAACCAAGAGCAGGGATGAGAGCAGTGTTGGTGAAGGCGTGCCCTCTGCCCCCACCTGTGCACCTGCCTAGCGCACCAAGGAGGGACCCTGCCCGGGAGTCAGGGCAGTGACTGCTACTGCCTCGTGCAGGCAGGTAGGGATGCCATGGCAAAGCGGGCAGCAATGGTTCAGGGGTTGTTGACAGTCAAGTCAGGGCCTCCATGGATCTCAGCCACAGGAAATCACTGGTCTGGTATGTATCCTGCCCTGACTCTAGGGCACTGTGCCAGCCCCCTGCCGACTGCACAGACATGCTGACTAGGAGTAGATTTAGTGGGGCTATCATTGGAAAGATTGACCAATCATTGGAAGGTTGATTTGCTACATCATGATTCAGAAAGGGGCATCGTGGTTATTCACATCTTCCCAAACAAAATATCACATTGACACCATCTTAAAAAAAAAAAGATCAGGCAATGATTTGGAAATTAGTGGAAGGATGTGAGCAACAATTTTCATTACAATTCATAGCACTTGGTGAATAGCCTATGGATCTCTTAGAAAACAAAATGAGTTAGATGGTTATTTTTTAAATCTTGCTTATGTTTGTATATCAATTCTTCTGACCATCTATTACTATTTTAAATGTAATTTTCTTCATTTTACTCTTATCAGCCCCTACTCCATGAAGATTAAGGACTCTATGTATGAGTGCTTGCCAATATGTCCCCAAAGAAAATCAATGTTACCATATAGCACATAGTAGACCTTAAGCTATTATTTTTATATTGAATGATTAAGTCAATTAATAAATATGTACTCAAATATCAGTTATCATTTCATACTTTCCCTAAATGCAATTTAAATCCTAAATTTTAAATCTCCCTAAATCCTAAGTCATTTTCGCATGCACGCGCACACACACACACACACACACACACACACACACATTTACCACATTTACTGAGAATCCCCTAAGTATAAGACACCATGGGAATCCTCTGCATGTGTGACGATCAACGGTTACCCGGCCTCTGCTCTCAATCATCTTAAATCTAACAGAGCTTCATGATGCAAGTTAAAATCGCCAATATTAACTGCACACACTTCCTGTGCTGAATTCTGCCCTTCAGGAAATGCTATCCCATCATCATACGCAGGCTGCACACCTGGCATATTTTAGACTTCACAGTGAATGCAGAGATTGGAATTCCAGGACTGTGCCTCTCCTCCAGGGCCCCAGAAGCTGTGCTGTGTGCTCTCATGGCTACGGTTCTCAAATGGAGACACTGCATTTACTTCTGACTATACACAACTGCTTTACCACCTAATTTGTTTTTGTTGCTGTTTTTCCCCCTTAAAGTTAGAAAATATCACACATTTATAATAAATACAGATGTTTCACAAATTCTACTGTGTTCTGTTCAATTCTGTCCTTGCAAATGCGTTGGTCTTCTTGCCTAATGTGTGGTAACAGGTGTGAGCATGTGCTGTTTACTGTGAGACCCAAAAAGCACGAGTGCTTGAAGGACTACCATAAAGGAAAAACTAGAAACAACTACACTATCTTACTCATTCTCTATTTATATTCATTTATAGAAAAATAAAGTTAAAAAGCTATCAAAACACCTGGTTTTAGGGAAATATTTTTTAGCAATAGATTCATAAAATCTCTCCATTCTAGATTCATAGAATTCCCACCTTCTCTGACTACATAGATTTGACAGGTTATCTAGGTAAATTCATGATAATCCTCTGTAATTACTGGAAGACCAGGACATTTTAACAGTCACAGATGGGAAATCTTTATCTGTCTTTCAAATGCCAAACAATAAAAGGCTTCACATATGATCAATATCAAGTTTATATTCATAACATGCAGCACTCCAGGTAATGTCAAATGCTCAATTTCAGCTTCTCCTCATGTGCTTGCAATCCAAGTCCCCAAAACGTTGAAAACAAAATTTTAAAACAGTCTCACTATATAGTTTCTTCCACTCCAGGCTAGTGCTATGTAAAGTTTTATCCAACCCAGTAAGTAGACACAAATATGCACTGTTCATGTTCCAAGCCAATGACACTTAAAAACCACACTATTCTACAACTATGTAACACTTTCATAAACATTATGTCATTTCAAGATGGAAAGTAATATCTTATTCTGTTTTTTGTTTTATTGTTTTGGGGATTGGGGATTGAGGCCAGGGGCATTCTATCTCCAAACTACACCACCATTCCTTTGTATATTTTTGTTTTGAATTTCTGTATTGGTGCACTGTGATCCTACATCTTGATGTAGTTCAGGGTGATAGAGGCATACATGCACACAGACTTGTCGATCCCTCCCCAATTTCCCACTCCACTCCCTCTCCCTCCCCACCTTCCTGTGCTCAACATTTTGATTGGTTTTAATAAGTTTAGTTATGTACATCATGTCCATTTATTTTTTATTTTTAAACAGTGTCTTGCTAAGTGCTAAATCTGGCCTCAAACCTGTGATCCTCCTGTCTCAGCCTCCCAAGTGCTGGGATTGCAGGCATGTGCTACCATACCTAGCTTCATGATTCTTATATAGTAACCTATTCTGTCATTCCTCACCATTCACTTGATAAAAGATAAAAATGTCAATCTTTCAGGGAAAAATTACTGGGCACTCAAATCTCTGGTTAAACAGAGCCCAATTTACATGTAAGAATCAGCTAGGTTAATGCAGTAAATAATTATAGCACAATACACGTGTAATATCAATCTCTCTCCTTTATCCCAGTTTTACTAAGCAGGGTGTGTGTTGTGTTACTTGGTTGAGCTCTGCTCTGTGCATTGTCACCAGCGATAAAAAGATAAAGAAGTAAACAATATCCCATAAAAGAAGTTTGCAAAGCACTCTAGAGACATAGATTATAGATCCAAGCTAATAAAAAGTTTAATTTTAAAAGATCATGGTGCCACAAGCAAAATAAATGAATACTAAATCAATGATTTACAATATACTGGTGTCTTATATTTCACAAAACAAAGCAACTGGAGAACTGCACCTCTTATCTCCTCACTTCCTTTTATTATGCTGCATTTTGTGTCTTTGGGCAGTATTCTTATTCGGAACTGAAATTCTAGTACCCAGTGAAACAGTGAGAACCAATATAAAAATCATGATACCTTAAAAACACTCTACTCCAAGTCATCAGTCCACCCCCAAGCTGGTGTTGCTCCTAAGAAAGGAAAACGTTATAGAAAAAGTCACAACCTCCCCTCCCTGGAGGGACTGCTGAAGGACAGCGGCTCCAGAGTGGAACATAAGCTTTTGTCTTATTAGGGTGTTTCTCCATTAAAGTGTAAAAGAACAAAGTGGGTGCTGTAGTTAGGATCTGAAGGTCCATGTGGCTAAAGCTTTCTCCTAGGCAGGTAAAATTGGGAAGTAGTGGATACCATAGCAGGTGGGGCATACTAGGAGGTCTTTAGGTGTTGGAGGTGTCAAAGGGGACTGTGAGACCCCACTCTCTCTTCTCTTTGTTCCCCAAACACAATGCAATGCTTTTGCTCTGCCACGTGCTCCTGTCATGGTGTGCTGCCTTGCTACAGCCCCCAAAACTGCAGGGCCGACTGGTCCTGCACTGAAACCTCTACAACTATGAGCTAAACCTTTTCTCTTTATAAGGTGATTGCCTCAGGAATGTTACAGTGACAGAAAGATGACTAACACAGGGAAGAATGGTAAGAAAGCAGATGAGAGGAATAAAGGAGGATTATTCTTCTTCCTTTGTGGTATAGATTGCATTCAATTACAGTATCTCCAAGTTAAAACATCAGTGAAGGGCTAGACTCCCTTCACCACCTATATCTCCAGCCTTTTCTCTAATATCTTGAAGGTTAAAAAAAAAAAAGATACAACTACTTAAAGCATAAAACAATTGGCAAACACAGTATCATAAATTACAAAGTCTATTTTTCTTGAGACAATATAAATGAACAAATGCTAAAATAAAAATAAAGGCAAAAGCCAGGTGTGGTGGCACATGCTTGTAATCCCAGCATTTGGGAGGCTGAGACCAGAGGATCCGGGTTCACGGCCAGCCTCAGCTACCTAGTGAGGCCCTCCGCAACTTAGTGAGACCAAGTTTCAAAATAAAGAAAAAAAAAAAATAGGGCTGAGGGTATAGCTCAAAGGTAGAATGCCCCTGAGTTCAATCCCCAGTACTGCAAAAAAATAAAATAAAATAAAGACAAATAAAATATCACTATCTGGTTGAGCTACCTGCTACTACCTTTGCCAAATCTTCTGTCCTCTTCTCCAAAATTATATTATAGAGTTACTGTGTGAAGAGGAAAGATTCGTCATGAACTATTTAAGTTCACTTTGTCTGACTTAAAATTATACACAGGACTCATGGGCCAAGGTGGAAAGCATTTGAGCAACTGAAGTCATAAAGAAATACGGACTTCTGTTAGCTTTCTGCTGCTATGTACAAAGTGCCTAACAAGAACAACTTAGAGGAGAGAAGGTTTGTTGGCTCATGGTTTCAGGGTTCAGTCCATGGTCAGCTGGCTCCAAAGGAGAAACATGCTGGAATGGTGACAGAGGAAAGTTGTTCAGCTCATGGCACTCAAGAAGCACAGCAGCCAAGACAGAGGGTCCAGGGACAGAGACAGTCCCCAAGGCCACACCCTCACTGACCTACTTTCTCTAACCATGCCCTATCATTTTCACCGCCTCCCAGTGAGTCCAAATTATTAGTCCATCAAGTGGATTAATCCACAGATGAGGTCAGAGCCCTCAGAACCTAATCTTTTCACCTTTGACCATTACTGCATTACCCAATACATGAATTTTGTGGGGTTTGTTTTAGGGGAGAAGAGAGGGATATCACAGACCTAAACAATAACAGGGATTACAGCCCAACGCATAAAAACATGCCCATGAGTCTGTGTTAAATACAGAAGACATAAATCTCCAGTGGAATCAAGTGAAAACATCAACTTCCAGCTAAGGGGCATCTTACAATACACCTCATATTAGTATTTCCCAAATTTGCCAAGGTCATCCAAAACATGGACTCTCTGGAAAACTGTCACAGCCAAAAAGAGACACAGGAGAAATGACAACTACATATAATGTGGAGTAGTGGATGGGATTCTGGAAAAGAAAAGGAAAATTAGATAAAGACTAAAGAAACATGAAGTCTTAATTATCAGTAGTTAATAATGAACACTGGTTCATTAGTTGTAACAAACATACCATTCTACTGTCAGATATTGTTAACAGGTAAAATTAGGGAGGGGTTGATAAAAACTATATTACCTTAATTCTTTTGTAAATCAAAACTTATTCTAAAATAAAAGCTTATTTTAATAAAAGTCAAATATATACATTATGTCACTCATATATATCAGGTTAAGAAAATAATTACCTCTCAGGCTGCTCATATAGTTAAATACGTTCTCCACTAGGAAAGAAAATCTCACATACCAATAAACTGTCTCTCTTCAGTTGGCATTAGATTTTTAATCTTATGAAGGCAAATAACACAAGTAAAGCTTGACAAATGCTAGCTTAATTGGCATATTTTAGATGTATTAGTATCATTTGGTATATATTTTTCTTTATTATAAACCAGGTCCATTGTTTAGAAGCATTTTTCAAAAATTAAGATGTCCTGCTTCAAAGGGTAGGTGAAAACCCACTGCAGAAAACCCATTTTCTTCCATAGGTAGTTATTAATTTTATCTTCACTTTTGTAAATTGCTTGCTTTGTACTTAAACAAGACACTTTTCCTTTCAGAGTAGATCCTGTCTACCTCCTTTGTGGATTAAAAAAAAAAAGGGGGGGTCGGCTTTCTATTATGAGGTCATAATGCTAAATTTGTGTCACCACCAGTGTTTCTGTGGCAGCAAACTGACATCAGAAAAGTGCTGAGGCCACATCCAGGACATGAAATATGCCAAGTGTCTCCTGTTCCTCTTCCTCACCAGCCCTCTCAGGGAAATGCCGCCACCTTCCCACCCAGGAGTGAGTCTTTAGACATGGATAGCTCATCAAAGGGATATTCTCCCACCCTTTGTTCCTCGGACTGTAACATTTGAATCTCTGATAATTATTTTTCTCTCTCTCTCTCTTTTTTTTTTTTTTTTTTTTTTTTTTTTTTTTTTTTTTTTTTTTTTTTTTTTTTTTTTTTTGTGTGTGTGTGTGTGTGTGTGTGTGTGTGTGTGTTTGGTACTGAGGATTGAACCCAGGAGCATTATACCTCTGAGCTACCCCTACACAGCCCTTTTTATTTTGATTTTGAAACAGGGTCTCATTAAGTTGCTGAAGGTCTTGCTAAGTTGCTGAGGCTGGTTTCAAACCTACGATCCACCTGTCTCAGCCTCCTAATTACTAGAATTATAGGCATGTACCACCATAAGGCTTCTGGTAATAATTTCTTTATAAAATATTTGAATGTTTAACATAAACTATCACTTGACAACCAGTTATTAAGCACCTGCTGAGTTCTAAGTGCTACTCTAGATAAAAATAAACACGGTGCAGTACTGTCTCTCAAACAAATTGATAATCTAAAGGGGGGGGGGGCTGGGTTGAAGAGTGTCCTTCCAAAATTCATGTTTACCTGGACTTCAAAATGTGACCTTATTCAGAAATAAGGTGTTTGCAGATTGAATTAGTAGAGTTAAGATAGAGTCGTACTAGATTGGGGTGGACCCTCATCTCATGACTGCTGCCTTCATGATAAGGGATGACAGAGACACAGAGAGACGGACAGAGAGAGCACCCTGTAACAGTGGAGTGATGCATTTAAAAAGCCAAGAAACGTGAAGGACAGTCAGCACCTCCGGAGGCCGCAGAGAGGCTGAAAGTGCTCCTTCCCTGGGGCCTTCAGAGGAACCCTCTTTTTTTTTTGGCAGTACTGGGGATGGAACCCAGGGGCATTCTACCTTCTTAGCTACACCCCCAGTCCTATTTTTTATTTTTTATTTTGAAGTTGCAGAGGACCTCACTAAGTAGCTGAGGCTGGCTGCGAACCCGGATCCTCCTGTCTCAGCCTCCCAAGTACTGGGATTACAAGCGTGCGCCACCACGCCCAACTCAGAGGAGCCCTCTTGACACCTTCCTTCCCGACTTCTGGCCTCCAGAGCTCTGTGAGCATACATTTCTGTAGTTCCAAGTCATCAAATTTGCAGTCCTTTTATTACAGTGGCCCTAAGAAACTACAACAGGATTAAGATGGATATGGACAAAGATCTCTACACAAATGGATTCCATTTAAATAGAACTTTTCAGAATGCTGATACATACCAGCCCTTCCACATTCGAGCGGATTGTCTTAGATGAAAAACTACCAAGCACACAGCAATGGAGACGGGGATCAGGGAGAAATGGGATTTCATTATTTCCCTGGTGGTTTATAGGCTCGGTCCTGTACCTCGCGTCACACTCGCTCATGTGAGCAAGGCGGTTGATCATTCTGACTGGAGCCGAAAAGTTTTTTAGTGAGGTTTCCAGCCATGGCTAAAAGCAACATAAAACTAAAGATGTGTGAAATGAAATTATCAGTCACAGACCTGACGAGTTTCCAAAACACAGGCGAGCAGCCTTGTGCCGCCCTCTCCCCTCTCTGGCAGGCCTCCACTATTCAGGCCCTACAGGGTCAAACTGCACACGAAGTGCTGTCAGTTTTGAACCTGATGCTCTCCCAACTTTCCCCTGCCCTTTCCGCCTTCCCAGTGATCAAATCTGTCCCTTTCCAAGGGACACCATCATGTAAGTGAAAGACTGAGGAACATGCCTCAGCCACAACAAGCCCTTAGAAGAGAATGGCAACTACTGGATGAAAGGCTGAACTCACCAACCCACATACACCACGGAGTCTGAGGTTAAAACTCCCCGCCACCCAGGATGTAAGTCAGCTGTGGCGTGGACTAAGTCAGTTTTAAACATAACATTAGCAGTTCTTAGATCTTTTCCCACCATCATATTGTGCTACTTTAGATTCTGAATGTATTGAGGCTAAGAAAATAAAAACATCGGCACCTACTTTATGACTACTAGATGTTGACATTTAAAGGAAACCGAAATAACAAAAGATGCCAAGAAATTGAGAGTTCTTAGATAAACTTACCGGGTAGGTTTTAGCATTTCCTTTGACTACAGTTAAAAAAATAACAGCCAGCCTTCCAGAAATGGAGAGTGAAATGTAGGGAGAGAGAAAGAGAGACCGGAGGAAAGAGGACACAAAGTAGGTGTGCACGGTGGGAGAAGAAATGCTGTAATAGCAAGAGAGAAAAAAAAGGGGAGAAATCCAGTAAAAAATAGTAAGGGTTGGGAGGCTGACACAGAAGCATTGCAGGTACAAGGCCAACCTCAGCAACTTACCAAGACTCTGTTTCAAAATAAAGAATAAAAAATAGGACTGGGGGTGCAGCTTGGAGGTAGAATGCCCCTGGTTTCAATCCCCAGTACTGCAAATAAATAAATAAATAAATAAATAAATAAATAAATAAATAAATAAATAAATAAATAAATATATAAAAATAGCCGGGCATGGTGGCACACCCTTGTAATCCCAGCATTCGGGAGGCTGAGACCGGAGGATCCGGGTTTGCGGCCAGCCTCAGCTACCTAGTGAGGCCCTCCGCAACTTAGTGAGACCCTGTTTCAAAATAAAGAATAAAAAATAGGGCTGGGGGTATAGCTCAGAGGTAGAATGCCCCTGAGTTCAATCCCTAGTACCGCCAATATATATATATATAAAGGGGTGGGGTGCAGCTTGAAGATAGAATTCCTCTGGGTTCAATCCTAAGGAAGAAAAGAAAGGAACAAGGAAAGAAAACTAGAGGGAAAAAAAGTGAGGAAATAAAGCTCTCGAAATGGTAAGGAACGGGAAGGCAGTGAGAAGCCAGCTCCTCTGGGCAGGACCTGGAAAGGTACAAAACACCTTGACCTCTGGTAGCTCAGTCCACCAACCCCCACCCTGGCCAGTTTTTCATTTCCTTTCTGATGTCCGAACTTCAAAGACGCTCACACCTTCCTTGAGAAAGGCTGCTTTTCCAGAAACGCCAAGGCAGCTTTTTATGCCATTACTGGTATTTTTATCAAAGCAAAATTTCCAGGGCTTTTTCTTTAAGAGGCTTTTCCAGGACTTACTGTTTCTACAAAAAAAAAAAAAAAAAAAAAAAAAGGACACACTTTAAATATATATTCAAGTATATGTGTATATATACATATATATGTCCACGTGGCTATGTATGTGTATTTCCAATTGTGTCAATAAATTTTATTTAAGTAGAATCACCATTTCTGTAAGAGTCAAAATTTGAATAATGTTAACTGTATACTTCAAAGTCTTTATTGTAAAAATTTCACTAAGGGTACAGCAATAAAAATCACAGACTAAGCCGGGCGTGGTGGCACACGCTTGTAATCCCAGCATTCGGGAGGCTGAGACCAGAGGATCCGGGTTAGCGGCCAGCCTCAGCTACCTAGTGAGGCACTCTGCAACTTAGTGAGACCCTGTTTCAAAAATAAAGAATAAAAAATAGGGCTGGGGGTATAGCTCGGAGGTAGAATGCCCCTGAGTTCAATCCCCAGTACCGCAAAAAAAAAAAAAAAAAATCACAGGCTAGAGGTGTGGCTCCATGGCAGAGCATGTACTTAGCACAGATGAGGTCCTAACACATACACACACACACACACACACACACACACACACACACACACACACAATCCCTACGGTTTGTTGGAGTTTTTTTTTGGGGGGGGGTAACTACAGATTGAACCCAGAGGCATTCTACCTCTGATCTCCACCTCCACCCTTTAACTTATTTTGAAACAGGGTCTTGCTAAGTTGCTGAGGCTGGCCCCAAACCTGAGATCCTCAAGTACTGATATTATAGGTGTGTACCACCATGCCAGTTTCCCCCAATACCAAAAAAAGAAAAAAATCAATTCAACATTAGCAATAAGAGCTTTTGGCTAGGTGGGCTCCTGGTTCCTCTCAGCATGCCACCTCTATACACTTTCAAGAGCTCTGGCTGCTGCTTGGGAATCTCTTCTCTCCTAACACAGCTCTGACTCTATCAGCTTGCTGCTCAACTGTTCCTTTATCAAAGAGTCCCCTCTCCACACTGGTCTACATAAAATGGCAACTGCAGGAGGGCCAGCCTCAGCAACTTGGCAAGATCCTCAGCAACTTAGTGAGATCCTGTTTCAAAATTTAAATTTAAATAAAAAATGGCTAGGGGTGTAACTGGGAGGTAGAATGCCCCTGGGCCCTGGGTTCGATCTCCAATACCAAAAAAGGTTAAAACATGAAAGAATAGCAAGCATTCAACATTCCTTAACTCTTCATCATGTGTTATTTTTATCCATAGTATAGCCCTCCCACAGATGTATTTGTTTATGAGGTTTTGGTCCTCTAGTAAGTAAATGCCAAAGTAACTTTTCCAATTTGGTTTATTACCATATGCCCAAGTACCTAGACCACTTGGCTCCCACAGGCTCAAGATGAACCTTCACTGGGGATTGAAGGACTCTCTGTTTTGTTGTATCCTAGGATTCCTCTGTGTTATTTACTCTAGAAGAAAGAATAACCCAGATACTCATATTCCCAGCCTTCCTGGAAACGTTTTGGGGTAGATAAAAGATCAAGAAAGGAGGAAAGAATAGATAACTTCACTTGCAAAGGCCCAGACCCCTAAAGGGATGCACGTTGGGTACTCCTAGTGCTGAGTTGTTTGATTCATTTTGGCCAAATTAACTAGTAAAGGCTTGTCCCCCCCACTGAAAGCAGGATCGGGTTCACACTTGAGTCACCGGCAACAGGACAAGAAACTGGGAGGTCTTCCAGTGGTAACTGAAGGATTTGAAAATGGGAGGTCTTAGGAGATGCTTAAACCAGAATTCTCAAAGAAGACTTTTATACATGTCATCCATATTTCCAAGTATCTACCAATGTGGGTGAAACACTAGTATGTTTAAGGCTGCAAATTCTACCTGTGTTCCTTCTCTCTCCAGCAGGGTATATTGAAAGACAATGCCTGAAGGCCACAGTAAGTGGGTGAACCTAAAATTCAGATGTGTATGTGGTGGAGGATGTGTTGATGCCCCCTGTCCATATCCCCAAGAGACAACAAGGGCCACCTCACCAGGAAGTTGCACATGGCTCACCACCAGTGGCTAGCTGACACCCTTGGCTGGTGATGGGGTTGATAGTGGGACTTTTGCCTGTACGGTCCCTCGCTCGCTCCAACTTGTGGTGAATCTTCATCTTGCCAAGCTGGAATTTACTTCCCATCTAGCCAAAGGTAGAATATAACTGAAACTATGTTCTTGTTCCTCCTCCCCAAGCCTATATCACTTCTTCCCTCAGAGCCTCCTTCTGAAGGGCAACAGCAAATCCTGGCACCTGAATCAGCCTCCGTTCCTACAAACTCAATATGAAACAGGCTCTCTCAGCTGGGCATGGTGTACACGTTTGTAATCCCAGCATTTGGGAGGCTGAGACTGGAAGATCCTGGTTTGCAGTTAGCCTCAGCTACCTAGTGAGGCATTGCGCAACTTAATGAGACCCTGTTTCAAAATAAAGAATAAAAAATAGGGCTGGGGATGTAGCTCAGAGGTAGAATGCCCCTGAGTTCAATCCCCAGTACTGAAAAAAAAAAAAAGAAAGAAAGAAAGAGTCTCTCTCCAAGTGCAACTCTTGACTCAAAATCCTAACTAAGATTAAATGTGAATAAATCCTACCTCATTTTAAGGCCACAGGAACTTAATAGATTTTGAGTGAATTCTTAAAAATACAAAGAGGGTGTATGCAAAGGTAGGGCTTTTCCTATCTCAGTTGACAAATTCATTGCCTGTCAGTGTTGGGGAAATGTTAAGAAAAACATGCATGCTTTATTCAAATGAATGATTGCAGATGTGAGGGAGATCTGGCTGCGACATCTGTCACCCCATTAATCACCAGGGTTGATTCGGCTGATCTGGCTGGCTAGGCAGGTGTCCCCTTCCTCCCTCACCGCTCCATGTGTGTCCCTCCCACAGCTGTGTGCTCGGTAGAAGAGGACAACCTTCCCCGAGTAGAGGAGGACCGGTCTTCCCTCAAGGGTATACGAGTAGCTGCGCTCCCCTGCTAGAACCTCCAAACAAGCTCTCAAATGAATGATTGCACTATACCATAACTCTTTCTCCTTTGGCTGCTTTCTTCATTATAGTGGTTGGTTTGCTTTTCTTTGTTTTTAACCTGTTAACTGTAGAAAATTTGACTCTGGAAGCTTAAGGAAATAATAAATATATTTAGCCAAGTCAGAGTCCTTTTCTTCTCATTTTAATTTTGTTTGTCTTATGAAGTTGATCTTGTGTATTTGACAGATTTTAAGAGGACTCTTTCTCACAGTTTCTATTATGACTTTATATTGGTTATAGTCAGTTAAGAATTTAATCTGCTTCCTGCATTTTATTAGCAAACTGTGTGAATTACCTTCACAATATGCAGGCGTGCTTCTGCCTGGTCAGTTATTTCTTTGGGGAATTGTAATGCCTCTTGAGAAGTTGGCCAATTGCTTTTTTTTATTTTTAGTTCACAGGTTTTAGTAATAACATTATAAAAAAACTTCACTGAAGATAGAGTATTTATTGCATTCTCTCGAGCCTAAATTCTCTTGAGTGAATTTGTTTACTTGATTTATATGCTACTTTCTCACAGAGCACCTCAATTTATATTTTAGTCAGTTTTCTATTTTCACATTTTATGTTAGAAATACATACCACCTTAATTAAAATGACACCACAAAGCAGCTATACCTTTTTTGGAGGACAATATTTTCTTTGTTGCTTAGAATTCAAAAATTACTAATAAGCATTATAAAAATACGCATCTCTTATACTATGTTGTTATCTGATTAATATTAATGTGCTGTTATAAGTATATTTTCCTTTTCAAAGTGCCATCAATTATGTATCTTTAATAGGTCTTTATTTTACTGTTCATTTCTGTGACTTTCCAGTTATAACTATATACTCCTTATGTGTTTAAAATGTTTCTAATAGATGGAATAATATTTTTTTCTCAGTTTCTTAAACATAGTTGGAGATCATAACAAAATTGCTCATAAAATTGTGGGGAGGACACAGCCTGGCAGGTAGTGAGCCTTCCAAAAACACCAGCCCTCCTGGCCATGCCACTGATGTTACAGCCTGTAGGTATAGACACACATCTCCAATTGGTCACAGACACATCAAAGAAGGAGGGTGTTTCACTCAGCATTCTCACTGCTACAATCCAAAATACCTGATTACCACAACTTACACAAAGGAAGATTTATTGGGGAACTCACAGTTCTGGAGATTTCAGTATATGTTAGGTTGGATCATATGTGCAGAGCTCAGGGCATGGCAGCAGGAAACAGAAGAGAGAGAAGAGGGGGCAAGGGACATATATAATCCCCAGTGCACACCTCTGGGACCTACCTCTTCCAGCCACACCAACCTGCCTACCTTCCCACCCAATAAATCCATTCCATCAATGGATTTATCCATTGGTCATCCTGGAACCTTCATGATCCAATTATTTCACTTCTGAACATTTTGCATTGGCAATACATGAGCTCTTCCATGGGATGTTCTAGATCCAAACCATAACCAAGAGTCTGATGGAATCTTATCACCTATGGATCAGCTAAAGGAACTAGCACTGTCCTATGGGAGAAAAATTCAGTTTTGTTTGGTGTGTCCCTAAAGACCAGGATAACAATCAATGAGGGGGGAAGGCTATGAGAAAGCAGCCTTTGCTCCCCCATATGGAAGAATCTCTAAGTGCCTCAGAACACTTCCTTGTCACTGGAGACTTAGGAAAAGCAAGACCACTTAGAGAGTTTGAGATGGGAAGATGGCAGACTCAAGACCCATCTCAGCAACTTAGTGAGATCCTCAGCAACTTAACAAGACCCTGTTTCAAAACAAAAAATAAAAAGTACTGGGGTTGTAGCTCGGAGGTAGAGTGTCCTGGGTTCAATCCCTGATACCGCCCCCCAAAAAAAGCAAAAACCCTAAAGCCTACTGCATGTTAATTATGTGGCATTGTGTGAAGCAACTTAAATGCCTCATCATCTAATCAGCACATCATTAGAGGTAAGTGCTAAGATGATCACTCCTATTTTATAGATGAAGAAGAAATAAAAGCTTAGACCCTATGCCTTAGAGGTCTGATGGTGCTTAACCATTAAGATAGGCTACTTTCCAAGAAGTGATAAATTTGTCAACAGCAACAGTGGAGGTGGACTTTCCATATTTTTTTTTCCCTAACATGGACTCCTAACTTGATATTACAGTTTGAAATTCCTTATGAATCAGTCAATATACAAGCATATGCTACATTGACCGCCAAATTTTCCCATCTCCTTGGATGTCTTTGCCACTCCATACCCATGTTCATGTTGGGCTGGCTCTGGAACCTTCTCTGTTTCTCATAATACTGGGGTCTGGGCTAATGGAGCAGCCACCATCTCAAGAGATGTCAGTGGCCATAGCAAGGGTAAAGGCAGCACACTGGAGGTTAAATGCTCAGGTTAGAAAGTGACACAAAGACCACTTTTGCTGCTGTGATGGCTTGGGTCAGGAATGTCCCCAAAAGCTCAAGTGTTGGGAGCATGTCCCCAGTGCAGCAGGTTCAGAAGTGGGGCTTCGGCAGTAATTGGATCAGAGGACTGACCTCATCAGTGGACTCATTTGTTGACATCTAAATGGACCACAAGACATGGGACCTAATTGGAGAAAATAGATCGCTGGGGGTGTGCCCTGAAAGGGTTCATCTTCTCTCTCCTTTTCCCTCCCTCCTTCTCTCCCACTCTCTCTCAACTTCCCAACTGCCATGAGCTGCGCAGCTCTCGTCCACCACACTTTTCCATCGTGACATCCCACCTCACTTAAGACCCAGAGCAATGGAGCAGGCCAACATGGATGGAACCTCTGAACCACAAGCCAAAATAAATTTTTCCTCCTCTAAGTCGTTCTTGTCAGGTATTTTGGTTACAGCAATGAAAATCTGACTAACACAGCTACACGTCACTGTTCCAAGCTAGTCACTTGTCCACACATCCACGAGTCTAGGAAGTACAATCCTCTAAAAGCTCAAAGGGCAGAACATATCTGGTAAATAGATATGTAAACATTTCCACTAAAAATCTGCAAATATTATTCCATTCAAAACCTGCTCATATCTCAAGTTTCTCAAAATATTTTTCCAAATTGTCAATGAGAGGAAATATTATACAGTAGCACAATGTCGTTTTATTTCTCTTTCACAGTAGTTATAGCTCTTCCAAAAGTGCAGGTTTTTTTTTTTAATAGGAATAGAAACAATTACAATGTGAAAACAAATCTATGAGAATATGATGGTATTTACTCCCAAAGTAATCTACTGGGGTAGAGATAATGACACAATTTTAATATGTAGCCCATTTAAAAGCACAGACTAAATTTCTATTAATCATCATCTATGATGATTCATTTTTTATTAAAAATGCTTTATTGTTGTTTACAGACCATATAAATCACTAGTTTTTCTCCCCAATGATATTTACTTTCAAAATGAATTCACAAAAGACTATGCTGTCTTTGGGACACAATGGACTTTGGTTATACGAGATGAAATGACATTTTAAAGGAAAACCCAATCTCCTCCTATGAAAGTCTCCCATGAGAAAGCAAAGGCTGCACCAACCAGAACAGTCAGTCCTTGCAATGGTTAATTTCATTTGTCAACTTGATGGGGCTAAGGGATACCCAGACAGCTCGAAATGTCATTTCTAGGTGTGTCTGTGAGGGTGTTTCTGGAAAAGATTAGCATCTGAATCAGTAGGCTGAGTAAAGAAGTCCTCCCCTGCCCCCAACATACACACACACACACACACACACACACACACACACACACACACAAATGTGAGTGACCATCTTCCAACACCGAGGACAAAGAATAGGACAGAAAAACAGAGGAAGGACAACTAATCCACTGTCTCTGCTCGAGCTGCCCTTGGACATCAGAGTTCCTGGTACTTGGGTCTTTCGACTCTGGGAATCCACCAGAGGCTCTCCATGGTCTTGAGCCTCTGACTCACATTCAGTTATGCTACTAGCTTTGCTGGGTCTCTAGTTTGCAGAGGGCAGGTTATGGGATTTCTAGATTTCTATAATCAGTTGAGCCAATTCCCATTATTAATCCCCTCTTGAATAGCTATATAAATCCTACTGGGCTTTGTTTCCTAAAGAATTATGGCTAATATGGTCTTTAGACTCTTTTCTCACACCAACCATTTTTCCTCACTAAACCATTTTGGTTTTAAAACACTCTTAGAATAAGCTGAGTAATTACTAAGTGTTGTCAATTAAGTAAGCTGAGCATTAACCATCACTCCAAGTGTTAGCTTCTCTGGTATGAATCACACCTTCCAAAGACACAATGCAAAAGCTTTCTCTGTACATTATCAGAAGAGTGAGTTTCTTTGGTTACAAGCTGTCATAGCAGTCTCAACTCTGATTCATTTTCCCCAGCCCTTTATTCACACGCAGGGTTTCAATGCTGCCCTCTCAAAAAGATAACCTGATCAACTCAACATTATTTTAAAAATTCATTTGTATGAAGTGGAATAAATTCCTCCCTTTATTTAAAAAAAACTCTAGAACTACAAGAGAAGGAAAAATCTTAATTTCAGTAACAAACTGGAAATTGTTCAAAACGTAAATCTTTAGATTTGGAGATACCTCTCTTGACCAAGAAAGGTTGAGGAGTTTCTTTAAAGTGGCTTCTATTTTAGTACCAGATCACTTAAACTAGGAAAAATACTGGAGGGGAGAAAAACTATGGCAATTTTGTGTAATAGCATCATAACCTTGGATTGGTATGCTAGATTTCTTTGATGAGCTAAAAAACATGTCAGACTTTTCTAGTAACCATGCTTACATACTTTAAAGGACTGACCATGTGCATTTTGTGAATGTAATAGGTTATTTTCTTTATTTCTGGAAGCCACTGTACTTTTTTTCTTTGCCAATTGAACCCAGGGGCACTTTACCACTGAGGTACATCCTCAACCCTTTTTAATATTTTTATTTTTATTTTAAGACAAGTTCTCACTCAGTTGCCCAGACTGGCCTCAAGTGTGCGATCCTCCTGGCTCAGCCTCCTGTCATCTGGCCAACACACATAGACTTAGTATTTTAACTGGAGATAAGTTTACTATAATATTTCAAGGTAAGTTTTGATAGCGCCTTGTATTTAAAACACTCTAGAACAGGCTAAGAGTAGTTGCTACTCTTATCATTGTGAAGCACACATGTCCAGAAAAGTTCCCATTCATTTGTTTTTAGATGCTAGGTCACAAAATTTTAACATATGGACCAACTATATTACATAGGTTTAAGATTTTACTGTAATATGTCAGTTTAAATTAATCTGCCAGAAAATTGTTTTGACTTTCATCATATAAATAGAAAGTAGTGATTTTGTGCACAGCACTGTGCTGTTTATTGTTGAGAATCCAATGGTAGAAAGTCTAAATCCAAGAAGCTTATACTTGAGTAAAGTTATTGAGAATGGGTATGTAAACCAATAACCATACTCCAATAGAGCATGAGAGAAGTATTACAACACAGCCATGTGCTTGGGTGCACGGCACCTAGATACTGCTTCTGGCTAGGGAACCGGGGGAGCTTGGTGAAAAAATTCATGTGTGACCTGGGTTGGACCTTAAAGTATGGATAGAATTTTGAGAGACAAAGTTGGGACAGAAGAAATAACATACTGAAAGGAGAAATTATCATGTAAATGTGTCTGAAAAAAAAAATCACATACACTTATTTAGTTGTAGGATACAGAGCAAAAAAAAAAAAGTAAATAAAGATAAAAAGCAAAACAGATTATCATATTATGTTCTAGATAGAAAGAACCTCAGCAATTCTTTGCCTTATCTTTTTGTGTGTGGGGGACTGATCAGGGGTGATCTACCTCTAAGCCACAACTCCTAGCCTTATTTTTTATGTTTTTTAAAGCATATTTTTAATACTTATATTGGTGCACTATAGTCTTGCATCATCATGCAGCTCATAGTGATGGTGACGAACATGCACACAGCCCTTGGCGGGCTTTCCTCCGGCTCCTCCCCACTCCCCCCTTCCCCACACAGGATACTGAGATTGGCTTTGGTATTCTCACATATGTGTGTAATGTCAATGGAAGTGATTCCTTCATTAATTCTCCCTTCCCTCTCCTAGGCCACCTTCTTCACTCCATTTGGGTTTCTCTTTCATTTTCTGAAGTCACTTCTGGTATCCCGATTACTATCTAGCTTCCACATATTAGAGAAGACATATGACCCTTTACTTTCTGTGACTGGCTAATCTCATTTAACCTAATGTTTTCCAGATCCATCCGTTTTCTTGCAAATGACATAATTTTGTTGTTGTTATTTTTTATTGCTGAATAGAATTCCACTGTGTGTATATATCCCCTAATTTTGTAACCCATTCATCTGTTGGACATCTAGGTTGGTTCCATAATTTGACTATCATGAATTGTGCTTCTATAACATGGATATAGCTGGACATGATGGCACACACTTGTAATCCAGCATTTGGGAGGCTGAGACTGGAGGATCCAGGTTCGTGGCCAGCCTCAGCTACCTAGTGAGGCTCTCCGCAACTTAGTGAGACCCAGTTTCACAATATAGAATAAAAAAATAGGGCTGGGAGTATAGCTTGGAGGTAGAACGCCCCTGAGTTCAATCCCCAGTACAGCAAAAAACAAAACAAAAACCATGGATATATTGCTAAGTTTCTGAAGCTGTCCTCAAACCTGTGATCTTCCTGTCTCAGCCTTCCAAGTACTGAGATTACAGGAGTACGCCACCATGCACGGCTTTATCTATTTGTACAGCTGAAGAAACGAAAAGCCCTTGTCCCATATTCCTTTGTTTGTGCATTTTGTTCTAAACACTTATTTTTTATTTGATTTCCTTGCCCCTTTGACAGGCTCAAATGTAATTTTATTCAAACAGCCTTAGTGAAAACTATTTAACAAATTCCTCTAGACATATATACATATATGTTTGTGTATGCATACACATACACACACAAAATAATTATCACATCTGTTTTTATTCCAGCTCTTATAGCCCAAATGTGAGTGCTGTAAATCCTCTCCCTAAGCTTTAGTCCATTCAGGTAATTTATCGGGCTACACAGGGGAATAATGCTCATATATATTCAAGCTTCACAGACCAAGTTCTTCATTTTAAATATTCTCATATTTCAGGACAATGCCAATTAATAGCACTGGCTCGTGACTCTTGCCAGCACCAGAATTAATAACGCAGGCTCCTGGCTCTTGCCTACGAAGTAAGCATTCTTCAGGTTTTCTCCTGGAGATCTGGCCTGCTGTCCCCAAACCTGAGTCACAGAGCATTGTTCCCCTTTCCATTCTCCTAATGCTAAATTATACTCTTAAGATCAGGGATAAACAATAAAGGGACATTCTGCATTCATGGATTGGAAGAATCGATACTATTAAAAATGTCCATACTACCCAAAGCAACCTCTATATTCAATGTCATCCTATCAAAATACCAATGACATCCTTCACAGATTCAGAAAAGCAATCCTCAAATTTATATGGACACACACACACACACACACACACACACACACACACACACACTGCAAAAAGAAAAAAAAATAGCCCAAACTATTTTGAGCAAAAAGAACAAAGCAAAAGTCATTTACACTACTTGATTTCACAATATACTACAAAGCTGAAGTAACCAAAACAACACAGCATAAGATTAGATGTATAGACCAATAGAACAGACTAGAGAACCTAGAAGTAAACCCACACATCTATAGTGACTTTCATTGAAGAAAGGGACGGTCATTTCCATAAATGGTTCTGCAAAAATTAGATATGCACTTGCAGAGGAATGAAACTACCCTTACCTCTCACCAGGAACCAAAGTCAAGTTAAAATGGATTAGACTTAAATGTAAGGCCTAAAACAATGAAACTGCTGAAAGAAAGCATACAGGAAATGCTTCAGGACATTACAGTGGGCAAGGATAAGACCACCAAACACAGCAAACAAGAAAAATAGATAAATAGGACTATATCAAACTAAACAGCTTCTGAAGAACAAAGGAAACAGTCAACAAAGAAGAGAGGCAACCTACGGGATAGAACATTTTTACAAACTGTACATGTGGACAAAATTAATACCCAGAATATAAAAGAAATTCAAACAACTCAATAGCAAAAAGAAATGAATAATCCAATTAAAAAGCGGGCAATAGACCTAAGGAGACATTTCTCAAAGGAAGATATACAAGTAGCTAATAGTGCAAATTAAAGCCACAGTGAGCTGGACACAGGGCACTGAGATACTGGGAGGCTGAGATAGGAAGATGGCGGGTTTGAGGTCAGTCTCAGCAATGTAGCAAGATGCTAAGCAACTTTGTAAAACCCTGTTTCAAGATCAAAAATAAAATAGGGCTGGGGCTATGGCTTGGAGGTAGAATGTGTCTGGGCTCAATTTCCAATAGTATGGACAGACGGACAGATGGATGGATGGACGGACAGGGGGACAGATGGAAGGAGGGAAACATTACTTCAGCTAGAACTGCTATTTCAAAATGACTAAAGTAACAAGTGCTGGTGAGGATGTGAAGAAAAGAAAACCCATGAACAGGGCTGAGGAGAATGTAGAGTGAGTTTGTATAGTCAATATGTAATTAGTATGGCAGTTCCTGAAGAAGAGTTAAAATTAGAACTACCATATGATCCATCAATCTCACTACTGAGTATATAACCAAAGGAAAATAAAATCCATATATCAAACAGACATCAGACATCTGTATTCCCATGTTCATTGCAGTGCTATTTGCAGTAGCCAGGAAATGGAAACAAACTGTCTGCTAACTGATAAAGGATAAAGAAAGTATGGTATATCAACAGAATGGAATATTATGCAGCCACAAAAATGCATGAAATCCTGTCATTTGCAGCAACATGGATGGAATTGGAGATTATGTTAAGTGAAACAAGCCAGGCACAGAAAGATTAGTACATGGTCTCACTTAAATGTAGAATAAAAAAAAAAGTTGATCTCTTCAAAGTTTTCAGTAGAATAGCAGTTACAAGAGGTGGGAGGGGGATGGAAAAGCAGGAAGAAAGGACATTGAATGTTTTCTCCATAAAGAAGCAATAAATGTTTGAGGCAGGTGTATTTACCTTACTTTGGACATCATGCAATGTACATGACACAGTGTCCCCCATAAACATGTACCATTTTGTCATTCAAAAAAGTAAAAGAAAAAAATTAAACACAAACAAGCTCTAAGCAAAGAATCCCCCAGCCTTTCCCATTTGAATCTCTCGCCCAGCATCTGCCCTCCTGAAGAGGCTGCATCTCTCTGACACTTTGGTAGCAGTGACTCCCCCATCCCCGCCTGCCATGGTTCTGCTCTTTTTCGACTGTGGCTTAGTGGCAACTGCCAGACGGTGAAGCCCGTGTCTCTATTCGCCCTGACAAGAGTTCTCTTCGCTCTCTCCACACATCTCTCCAGCTTCGAGCACACAGGAAGAATGAATGACCCAGCAAGCACTCCAAAAGAGCCAAGATAAAGGACAAAAACCATTTCATCTCCCAAAGCTCTTTTCCTTTACTGCTCCTGAAATTGGCAGCTGTATCTCTTTGTCCACAGGCCTCTGGATGCCTTTCTGTAGCACCTATTCTTTCCAGAATCATCCTCTCTGTTATTGTCTTCCAGGCTTCACTAGAGAGTGGAAGTCAGGTCCTGCCATCCTGCATCCAACAGTCACTCACTCTCAAGACCTGTTACCTCTTGTTTGGAAAAGCCCCAGGTCCTCTGTTTCAAGCCATAGGTATTGGTCTTCCTCTCCACCACAGTGGCTTTTTTCTCCACATTATCCTTTGTAGGAAGAACCTTAAGGACAACAGTCAGCCCCGTGCTGTTAGCATCAGAGTCATGCAATATTGATAGTCAGATTTCTCCCTACCCCTGCCCCTCCATGTTCTTCAAGTGCTCTTCCATATATTCAACCCTCACATGCTCTGAATATTAGCAGAATTTTATTTCATCAATTCCACTTGAAGCTAAGTCTTCCAGCCAACTGTCCAATTGAAGAGCATCACTCACACACCAGAAAGTTACCTGGGGGCGAGGAGAGGAAGGCTCACAATAATGCATTACCATACACCCAATATTATCACCCTGGGCAGAGAGAAAAATCCCATCACTGACTGAAGTTGTTAAGAATTCTACATGCTCACGTGTACTACAGACATACTTATTTAAAGGAAGAGGTAAAAATACTTAACATTTTCTGCAGCATGAAGGTAAAGACAAATATAAAGCCAAAAATATATTTCCCAAAGAGAAGTACAAACATGAAACTGAAGTTAAATGACAGTTTTTATCTATTTTAATGTGGTTACTGCTCCAAACCCACCAACCCACATCAAGAGACTAATCACCCTCTACACAGATACATTATGGTCCTCCAGATCTCTCATTCATTCAACAAATATAAACTGGATTCATCCTAAGTACTACTTGTTATGCTAAACACTAGAGAGATACTGGTGAAAATACCAACACAATCCCTGCCCCCATCAAGATTGCAGCAGGTTGTGAACTAAAGTAATACATTATTGATCAATGTAACGTGACACAGGAAGAGGGACCAGGCAGAATTCTCAAGTACCTCGAACCTACAGGACGGTCAAGGAAAGTCTGACAAGGCTCAGACAGAGGTGAGTGAGCAGGAGGACTGGTAATTGACGGCCTTCCTTGACATGCACAATGCAGAGCTCACCAGAAATTGAAGAAAACCCTTCAGTGGCAAAATAAAATGAACAACAAACCAAGAAAGAATAGGACAAATGCCAAACACCAGGAAATCAGATCTTGTAGAATTCAGGGCCAAGGTATAGGCGAATGTTAAGTAAACCAAAGTAAAGATGTTAAGTCTTGGACTTGTGTCAATGGAAGCAGATGACCTACATAGAACTACAGTACTCAAAAGGGAGCTACCAGCCAGGTGTGGTGGTACACGCCTGTAATCCTAGTACTCCGGAGGCTGAGACAAGAGGATCCCACAGGTTGAGGCTAACCTCAGCAACTTAGCAAGACCTTGTTTTGAAATAATAAAATAGGGTTGTAGGTATAGTTTGGAAGTAGAAATCCCTGGGTTCAATCCCCAGTTATACATACACACACACACACACACACACACACACACACACACACACAATAAAGTGCCATTTATGAAGGGTGGAATGGAAGACTTCCTCCTACCACAAAAGGAATAGATGAGGAAATGTTTCCTTCCATCAAAGTTTTGAGCAGGGAAACAAGAAATGTATGGTTTCTCTGAAAAGCTGTATACATAGTCATTATTTTATACACGTATAGGGTTTAAGTCACACTGATCATACAAAGAGGGTTAGTGGAGGTCCATGACATCTTACAGAAAAACAAAGATTAATTTTAGCCCCAAATGTGCTTACACTAAAAAATGAACATAGACTCAAGAAAACCAGCCAGTGTGACAAGAGGCAGCAGAAATAACCCAAAACCATAGACATCAGACACACCATAAATAACTATGCATGAGATGTCTAAAGAAATAAAAGATGGGGTTGAAATTTGAGAGAGACAAGTAGTATGGAAAATTATTAGATAGATTTGAAGGTAAAAATATATGAATATGCTGCTGCTTCTGGATCCACTCTTTACACCCGTCTACTAGGATGTCTGTCTCAGAGAGCTGCCCCTGGCTTCCCATGGGTCTGGTCAATGTGGAGCACAGACAGGAGATGAGAGGGAGGAGGGGGAGTGAGTGCAGGTGTTTCTGCCTGTGACTCCTTCCCTGCGAGGTCCCCAGGGCAGGCTGTGTCTCTTGACAGAAGGTCACCGCCCCTCTCCAGGCCTGCTCTGCACCACACTCCTCCTAGTTTCTAACCTCTGCACACGAGAGGTCTGCGGCTGCCATTCCTGAGTTTTTGCACTCTTCCTTGTGGTTGGTCTTTATCATCACCAGAAAGAAAAGACAGATGACTACAAAGAAATGGCAATTGGACTGACAGTGAAAATTCTCAATAGCAACAATAGAAGCCAGAAAACTGCCGCAGTATCTCCAAAGTGCTGAGAGAAAAACCCATCAAGTCGGAATTATGTAACTCTCATTCAATAGCCAGCTCCACACAGAGCAGGCATGTACTAGCAACAAAGTTTCATTACAATAAATATTATACTTAGAAAATATCAAAGTTAGAGAAAAAATATAGTAGAGTGCAAGAATTTAGTAAAGTGGCTGACAATAAGATCAATAACTTCAATACATTTCTATCACATTAACATATAGTTAGGAAACAATCTAAAAAGAGACACCACTTTAAATAATTATAATAAATATGAGATGTCAGACAGGCATAAAGGCACACACCTATATTCTCAGTACTTGGGAGTCTGAGACAGGAGGATCTCAGGTTCAAGGCCAGCCTCAGCAACTTAGCAAAGTCCCTCAGCAACTTAGTAAGGCACAGTTTCCAAATGAAAATAAAATAATGCTGGGGTGTAGCTTGGAGATAGAATACCTCTGGATTCAATTTCCAGTACCACAAAAAAGAAAAGGGATAATATAGGAGATGGTGACCCTCTCTGCAAGATGCTTGGCTCCCGTGAGAAAGAGAGAGCAGGAGAGCAGCATACGGAGTGGAGAGTGAGTTTCTTCTCAGTGTGTGAAAATCTTGACTATATCCACTGCCAAAGGAAGGTAGCAGAGAAAAAGGTGAGGGGAAAGGTACAGGAGACAAGGAATATGGCTACTGGAGGTCCCCGAGACTGGAGGAAAGAGGACTGAGCTACCGGTGCAGGGCCAGGCAAGAGAGAAGAGAATGGGGGGGGGGGGGGGGGGGGGGGGGGGGGGGGGGGGGGGGGGGGGGGGGGGGCAGGAGAGTGCTAGGTTGGGTGGTGAGTTATTCAAGGAGATATTTTTATTGGCTTATCTTTTTCCTGGAAAGTAAGAGGTGAGACAACCTGAAGACGTAATCTTCCCTCCCACTATTTTCTGGTGTCTGACTTTGATACTGGCAAATCACACAGCAAATTCAAACAAAGCTGAGGAACAGGGAGGTCACATGTATTTTGGCACAGACAGTCATCCCACCAGATCCAGGCCACATTTCCTGGTGATGCCATGGAGCAGTCGGGGTCCTCAGGTCCAGGCTAGATGTGCCTTCGTGTTTGCATCTCTGCTCGACTCTACAGGCATGTCCAGGAAGACAAGCTCTCGGGGGAATAACGCAGTGTGAGTGTGCAGCTCAGAGTGCCACTGAGCAAAGAAATTGGGAGATGTCTGCTTTTGCATATTAAAACATTAATCTCCTCACAGGGGAGCAGCTCCGGCAATTTCTCTGCAAATGTCTTCTACAAGGATTCACGAGGGTGAAGGAAGATTCCTGGATACCCATTGATTTAAAGAACACGTACACAGAGATTCCCTTGTGTTTTCAATGAGTTAGGATAAGGCTGAAAACTCGAATTCCTCTGATGCTTTGCAAAAGCGTTTCTTCCCCTCTTCCCAAGATTAAGCTTCTCTATTGAGTGATCTGCAAAGAAACCTCACTACAAAAATCAGCAAGCCACCCTGTAATAGTCACATGGTGCTCCTTGGCAACAATCTTCCAAGAAAAGACTGAGGATCCTTCATAGGTGAGATTTAACCCATGCTTATATCAGTGAAGACTTGTCATCCAGCGGCGGCTCACTTTCCCCAATATATTGTCCTTTGGATATAGATGAGTTGTCACTGTATCTGTATTATATGAAGTTTTGGGACAAGTCAACCGTAGCAGCACTGGCACCATACGGTGTAAACAAATTCTTCTTAAAAATAAAATATATTTCGTGCTCACGACATATTTTCTAAGACAGCAGGAGGGAAAAAAACAATCCAAGATGTACAGTGTTGTTGCTGGGTTTTGTTTTTTGGGCTTTTTTTTTTTTCAGCATTAGCTAGATTTCTATAGATGGCATTAGCAGTGGATTTTATAGAGGTTAACATTTATTTCTACTTATGTGGAATGCTCTGAGTACAAAATTCAGCAACGAGTAGAATTTTTAAGTGTGCCCAATGCACATGAAATGACCATGTAAATGAAGCATATTGGATTCCAAAGCCTTCATGGACAACAGCAGATGTTTCCTTTCGACCATGGATGCTTTTTAGACCATGAATTTTTTTTTTTTTTTTTTTGGCCAGAATGTTCAAAGTGCATGATTAAAGGTTTCCAACTGCTGGGCAGTTTTATGCTCATAATCATCACCGATCTCCAGGTTATTATGTATGTATTCAACAGGTTGGTCTAGTCAGAGATAAATAACCATTTTTCCCAACCTCAGGAAAAGACAAATGGCAAAGGAAAGGATTCTATAGATACTTAATTGTTTTTAGCCAGATGCCCTTTGCCCTTTGTGACGACGGTAGGGAATGCCTTTCTCTCTCCTGCAGTCTTGGGGCCACCGCACAGAGGGTGATTATTTCATTTCCATCAATTGAAGCTCATGTGAAGAGCACTCAGCTTCAAACCGGCAAGAAGCCTGGGACTCCCTTTCACTTCTGCTGGTGATGTTCCGAGACTGCCTCAGCAACAGAGAGAGACTCTCAGCAACCTAGCAAGACCCTGTTTCAAAAAAAAAATAAAACAGGGCACAGACAAGGCCCTGAGTAGTGAATGCCCAAACCCTTTGCTTGGAAGCCTGGATCCACCACTTCCTGAATGTGTCACTGGAACATGACACATGACCTCTCACCTATAGGATGAGGGTAAGAACAGTGCCAACCCCATCCCACTTGGAATAAAGGAGTCCACATAAACAAAGCACGGAATGTCAAATAAATATTATCCAGTATTATTTTTATTAAAATAGAGCAAGAAGTTGAGGTCCCAGAGGATACCTTTTTTTTTTTTTTTTTTTTTTTTTTTGCGGTACTGGGGATTGAACTCAGGGGCATTCTACCTCCGAGGTATACCCCCAGCCCTAGTTTTTATTCTTTATTTTGAAACCGAGTCTCACTAAGTTGTGGAGTGCCTCACTAGGTAGCTGAGGCTGGCCGCGAACCCGGATCCTCCAGTCTCAGCTTCCCGAATGCTGGGATTACAAGCGTGCGCCACCACGCCCGGCTCCCAGAGGATACCTTTTTTCTCCACTTATCTCAATCTTCTATCACCGGTTCTCATGAATGAGAGTGGTAAGGAACTACAAATTACACATCCTCAAAAGGACAAAGGTTGACCCCACCACTGTGGTATAATAGTTTGCAATTGTCTTCCTCAGTCTTTCTGCCAAAGCATGACAAGTATTTCACTGACCCAATTTCAACAGGCTCCAATGCTGATGCAACAGAGTCCTCCAGAAAGGCAGGCCAGGTTCAAGGCCATGGACTTCACAGGAGCCTGACACCTCTGCCCCATTCCCTTCACTCTGTCCCTTGCCGACTCCTGCAAACCCACAGGCAGGAAGGTATATATATATATATATATATACACACACACACACACACACACACACACACACACACACACCAAATCCTCCTCTGGCATGAAAAGAGCTTTACTAATAGATCAAAGTTCTTGTACAATTTCAACTTCAACTTCAAACAACACCATTTTTAGGTCAGTTATTTTATTATATAAGAAAACTGACATTTTTGAGGTCTATTGAATGGCTTCACCTAATAACTGACCCTTAAAACACAGTTATTTTTCTCAGGTAAAAAAGAAAATTCTGCTCTATTATTTATTCATTTATCAAGGATGAATAAAAAGTTGAGAACTACTATGTGTCATGAATTCTCTTCGGCACTGAGTCCTAAGAATTAACTGAATGCCCCTCCCACCCAGTTCTCAAAGAGTTTGCAATCTAGAGGAAGAAACTAAAACACAAAGACCCAAAGTAAAAACGCCAATAAATAAAAATCTAATAAAAAATGAATTGCATGATGATATATGAACTGATATAATTCCACAATTATTATCTATAAATGCAGACTTTACATATGTGCTCAGACAAGGAATCTCCTCATTCTCATGAATGACTTTACTCATATATTTAAAATGTGAACTTACAAAATGCATTTATACTAAAAAAAAAAAAAAACATGCCTACTTTCTATAATAGGATTTAATTTGAAATCCTATTTCCAAAGTTTAAAAAATACTATGTCAGGTAACTCTACTATCTCAATTCTTCACTCATTCATTTAGTAAAAATATCAATCATAGAGATAAAGCAGGTTGGAGAATTATGATTCATTGGAGACTTTTCATGGTCTGACAGAGTGTGCTTGAGCCAGGAGAACTTGCCTTAAAATTCACTATATTGGATTCCAATTTTTTTCTTATTATTTTTAATATTTTTATTGGTGTAGTTGGACTGTGGAATTTTTTTTCCTAAAAGCTAACAAAAGTCCTGGTTTTGTCCCCAGAAAACCTCTTGATCCTCCTCCATTCTAAAGCAGAAATTGACTATCTAGTGGGATGTAATTTTTTATTGGGTTCTTCAGTTTCACAAAAGAATGTCAAGTCTCTCACTTTAAGTTTTAGGCCTTAATCAGCCACAGAGTATATTCAAACAAAAACACTACCAGAAAACAACATTGAAGTCTATGTTATTTACCTTCTACTAGAGCCTTGTTTTACATGATAATATACATAAAAGACAGTTGAAGGAACATGTCATTCACTTGTTTTTTTTTTTTTCTAGTTTAAAAGATTCAAGCTCAAATGCTTATAAGTACCAAAAAAATCACAAAGTGAAGTGGACCAGGTATAAGACAATAGGGAGTGGGAGAGACTGTGATATGTGGCTATATATATTCTGTCTAAAGACAGTGAAAATCAATATTTTAAAATGTTCATTACTCCTGTGCTGCCTAAAACAATCTACATTCAACTTTTTTTTTTTTTTTTTTTCTGGTTGTACCAGGGATTGAACCTAGGGACATTTTACCTCCAAGCTACATTCCCAGCCCTATTTTTTATTCTTTATTTTGAAGCAGGGTCTCACTAAGTAGCTAAGGCTGGCCATGAACCTGTGATCCTCCTATTTCAGCCTTCCAAGTACTGGGATTACAAGTGTGCGCCACCACGTCTGGCCGTAAATTCATTTTTTACAGACATATTTATGTTTTCATTACCTATTGTAGAAGTTTAGGTGGCGGCTACACAAAATGAAACAATTTTACTTATAATAGCCAAATCTTGACTTATGGGCAAATTAAAATAAGCACATCTTATTAAATATACTCAGCAGCCCACTTTCACCCAAGATGAATCAGTATAGTTTTCTTGGATACATTCAAAGCTATAAGTAGGTTCTAAATGATCGTTCTGAGTATAGGAGTCAATTTAATAGAATAATAACTATGTTAACATTTGTCAATTAATAGTATACTTTTATGGTATATTTTATGTCATTTTACATATACTCTCACTTAATTCTGACTATAATTTGTGATGTAGTTAGGATCTCTACTCAACAGAGTAAAAAAAAGGCTGCTACAGTTTGGATGTGCAATGCCTCCTAAACACCCATGTGTTTGGTGTTTAGGATCCTTTTAGAGGTGAGACCTGGTGGAAGGTTTTAGGTCACTGGGAGAGTGCCCTTAAACAGAACTGTGGTCACCAGCCTCTTCCTCTCTTTGCTTCCCAGCTACGAGGTAGTGCCTTGCCACAGGCCCGAAAACAATGGGACCAACCAGCCATGCATTGGACTCCTCCAAACAGTAAGCCAAAACAAACCTTTCCTCTTTTTGAGTTAATGTCTCAGGTATTTTGTTATAATAATAAAAGCTGACTATCACAAACCTTCAGGTAGAATACAATGACTTTGCCGAAATCACTACAGTCTTGATTTGGAAGAACAAAGGTTGTATTTTAATAAATGCAACACTCTATTCAATGCAACATAATTATGTCTAATGGCAGCATGTATGGGGCTGACATCAAAAACATGCACGTGAATGGAAGCCTTTGTTCCTTTTTGATTACACCCTCCTCTTGGGTCTTCCACATCAGGCCTCTCCTCAGTAGCTCACCCAGACTGGTAGGAAGTGTATACCATCAAATGATTACTCCAATAATGGCTACTTGCTTATCCCAAATCATGGGAATCTGGGTAGTGATTTTTTTAATGCCTCAACATATTTTTCTGCCTAAAGAACAGCACCTATCACACTGCCTAGTATTCATATTATCAAATTTAACTTTCAAGGCATGCTAGTGTAAGCCAAGCTCCAGAAATATATCTCTTACATTATTAGTGAACTGACATAAAAATGTGGTGCCTTTATCTGTGGGTTGACTGGAAGCCGACCCAAATTATTTTTGAAAATATGCAGGGAATAAATTATGAATAAATAAGTACATAAATAAAAAATATCCAGTTTCTGCCAGCAAAGGACAATGAGTCCAGATTTTGTAATATCTATGGGGTGATTATTATTCGTAGCATGTTCAAATAACACAGTCACATACCAAAAACTCTCTCTCCTTTCTATTGAAAGGAGAGATCAGTTGAAAGCTGCTCCCTGTTACTTTCCCTCTACTCTTCAAACATATTTGTGGAGACAGGGTGACCAGCTATCCCACTTGCCCAGATCCTTCCTGGTGTTAGTACTGAAACCCCTCAGTCCCCAGCAAATCAAGACAATGGTAACCCTAAAATGGACTATGAAAATAATTTAGAGGTCTTTAGAGGTATCTTCCCAAACCAAGATAGTATTTTCAGTAAGTCTTTTATTTTTAAGGGGGAAGATTGTTGAGGATTGAACCCAGGGGCATTCTACCTCTGAGCTACAACCCAGTCCTTTTTTCAAACAGGATCTCACTAAGTTGCTGAAGCTGACCTTGAACCTGCGATTCTCCTGTCTTAGCATCCCAAGTACCGGAATTATAGATGTGCACCACCATCATGCCCAGACTATAATTTTCTTATAATTGATATTTATGTGGACCAACATGTTGGAAGTCAAAAACTATAGAAATATGTGACATGCACTGTAATACCAAGTTAAATGGTGTATGATCTAGAATCCCATCTGCAGTTTCTTTTTTCTGCAGCATCTATAGGGATCTCTTCTCTCACTCTTTCTCAGCATCCCATCACCAAGAGATCTCATGACAGGAAAGTGTAAACCAGTAGGAGGAAGACTACCTTGAGGATTTAGAGGATTTTCATCACTGTTAATGCATTACTGCTTCAATCATTCAAGCCAAAAGTCACATAGAAACCTAAGCATGGAAATTCAAAAATCTTATTGGAAGCAACTTGTAAGTTTTTCACTTGTTGTTGAGTTCCATCATCGAGACTATGAAATGGAAGTGGATGCAAGTAAAATCTGATTTAGAGGCCAACCTAAGCAAAAGCCCTTGCACTTTTAGGCCAGGAGATACACAATGTTATTCTACAGCCCCAGTGCTCATAGGGCACATATTACTTACACAAACAATTCCCACTACATAGAAGTTTTGCCCTTGAAAACAATATAACTGGAGTTGGAGGACTAGAATAGGCCTGAAGACCCTTCCATCCAATACTCTTCTATTTGCAACATCTTGAGATAACCGCCAGAAGGTGTGGGGGCCACTAACCCCCAAACAAAGAAGCCTCAGCTTTGAGAAAATCTGGAAGACTCATGTTAACACACGCCAAGACTTTCTTTCCTACGTGATCCCAATAAGCAAACTGTTTCATACACTGAGTTCAAAGAAGAGAGCTGGAGTAAATGGTTGTGTAGTCTTTAAAATAGACACAAACAAATTGTATATATGAAAATGTTTCTGGACTATTTTTATCTCTAAAAAAAATCTCTGTAAATAGGGTACCGATCCAAATAAGCAAGCAACAGCTTCAGACTATATACCCAACTTTGTCGCTTGATTTGACAGGCCAAAGTGGATTACCTTAGGCAAATGTTGTCAGACTTGAAATCGGGAACAAAAATCTCACAACTGAGCAATGTTTGGTGCATTGTGTTGATATACAAAGTAATACATATTTTGGAGCAATATTCTGACACCTTACTAGTACTATAGTTAAGAAATTAAACTATTATTCATAATGATGGTTTAAATATTGAATGTAACCTTCTTAGGTTAAAATAATTTAAAGCAAATGTATGTTGAGAGTGAGGTTGTAACCTAGTAATGAGAAAGAGAAGTGTTCTGGATTCACAGGGACTTCACAGGCCCCTGACTAGATGACCATAAGTCAGTGTGAGTCAAGTGCAGGAACATTAAGGAGTAAAGCTGACGTAGGCCATGGCGCAAAGGGCATGCACATCATCCCTTGATCCGTTTTCAGAGAGAATCATGGAAAAGAAAAACATTTGGGCAAAATGACTGATGTCCAGCATGGATCCTTATATATAAGCACGAAATCCCTCCAAAGTCAAACCTTTACAGAGAGAGATATCAGACTCCTAGATTAACAGGACAGTCTTTCCAAGATGCTAATTCTCCTCGAGTCTACTTATTCACTCAATAAAATTTCAGTAAAACCTAAAATTACCTGGGAGTTGCTTTACAAAATTACTCTAATTACTAGTATGGAACCAACCACATTAAGAATGTCTTAAAAGACACACACACACACAATATACACACAGAGAAAATTATCAAGAATAAGGTTTCAGACCTATTAGATGTTAAGGAAACAGCAATGACATTTAAGATTGTGTGATATAAGCCAGGCATGGTGGTACATGCCTATAATTCTGGTACTTGGAAGGCTAAGACAGGAGGATTGCAGGTTTGAGGCCAGCCTCAGCAACTTAGCAAGACCCTCAGCAACTTAGTGAGACCTTGTTTCAAAATAAAAAATGAAGTAGGGAGCCCGGTGTGGTGGCACACGCTTGTAATCCCAGTACTTGGGAGGCTGAGACAGGAGGATCTGGGTTGATGACCAGCCTCAGCTACTTAGTGAGGCTCTCTGCAACTTAGTGAGACCCTGTTTCAAAATAAAAATTACAAAATAGGACTGGGGGTGTAGCTTGGAGGTAGAACACCCCTGGGTTCAATCCCCAGTACAAGATAAAAATAATAATAATAAAGACTTAGAATACCCTTTGGTTCAATCTCCAGTATGAAAGAGGAGAAGGAAGGGGGGAAGGAGGAGAAATATATTATATTAAGGGAAAAGCAGTATTTAACCTGTTCTATGAGTGAGAAAGCACTGTCTACATACACACACACACAAAAAAAAAGCAATGGAAGAAATAAGACATTTAACAACAAACAAACCTTCAACTCATATGCTAAAATATATATAATACATATATTATATATATTATATTATATATTATAATATTATATATTATATTATTATATTATATAATTATATATATTATAATATTATATATTTTATTATATTATATAATTATATATATTATATATAATATAATATTATATATAATATTATATATTATATATAATATAATATTTTATATATATATGTTATACTTATATAACAAATAATGAAAGATCAGTATCTAATACATGAAGGATATTTGAAAACTGATGAAAGGAAACACCAGGTCTCCGTATACAAACAGACTAAAGATACGAATTTGCATTAAAATGAAGTACACTTTCAAATGAGCATTTCAAAATTGTTCAGTCTCACTTAAGTAAAGAATAGTATAAAAACGAAGTACTTTGGAGCCTAGATTTTAATAAAATCAATCTTGGTCCAAGACCCAATTCTATTACTTTACCAGTTGTGTGATCTTGGTTAAGTCACTTAACCTCTCAAAAACCTAAATTTCCTGGACTTTAAAATAGGAGTGATGATTATTGGCCCCTCCTAGAGGTATTGCAAAGAGTAACTGAGATGACATAAAGGTTTGCATGATGACCAGCCTATAGGGGGTTCTCAATAAATGGGAACTTTTGTGTTTGATTGACTGTTACAATCATCTTCACTTTTTAAATTAGGAATCTTTTTAATGAAGTAACACCCTTCTGTGCTGGAGAGGGGATGACATGACTTGGATACGTCAAGGGAGAATGAAAATAGGTAGGAGCCTTCTGAAAAAGCAATTTAGCAATGTGCGTGAGAAGCATCCCCTTTTATCCAGCATACCACTTCCAGAAAGCACTCCTTACAAGATAAATAAACACCAAAAAATGTAGACCAGAAATATCAAAAGATGAAGTCATACAGAAAATATTCATCAAGGGTGGTACCAGCAAAAAAAAAAAAAAAATGCCAACAAACTTAAGTCTAAGTTGAGAGATGGCTAAACCACTAATAATGACTCACATGTCTGCGCATTAGACAGCAACTTTAAAAATGTTAGGAAGCGTTTATTGGCGTGAGGAAAGTGGTTTTCTTTTGTATTCATTCTGTGAACCATAACAGAGTGTAGCATAACACCTGGCAAACAGTAGGTGCCAATCCATATCTAAACTGAATGGAACGATGGAATTCTAAGTAAAATATAAATAAATGAAAAACAGAACAGCCATTTTCACACACAAATCTCAATTTTCACAAAAAAGAATCACAGGAAATCCTAGAAACATAAAACACCAATAATATTGACATTGGTAGATTTTTTTCTGCCTCTGTAGTTTCTTTTCTACTGTCAATTATTTTTTCCAATGTAGACTTACTACATTTATAATCAGGAAAATAGTAAATAGGAAAAAAAAAAAGAAACTCCAGAAGTCAAGTAAAAACCAATAGCTCAATTATTTCTTATGACACTATTCTAAGTATGTAGCATTCTTTACTCCCACCCAAAATGTAAAATGGGAAAAGATATATTAATAGCATGAATAAATTGAGAAGCAGTCTTTTAAACCTAGCCCAAGAAAGAAAACATTATAATAAATTTCCAAGAAATAAAAATAAATAAAAGTTCAAAAAACTGTGTCAACTGTTAATATTATACAGGTGTTTTTCTCCCTATATGATTTATCTATAGGAACAATATGGTGTGACATGACTCCTTTAGGTAGAAATCACTTGTTTTCTCTATAATGGAATTATGTTTGCTCTTGGGTACACAACGCCACAAAAATTTATACATAGTGATTACTGTCAATTTTCTTAAAATCTGAAAAAATTCTACTCATTTATAACTTCAACTCTACAGCATCTAGAAGGCATTTTTTGACATATCCCTGGAAACAACTTCTCGGATTCCCAGATTCTCAAGCATACCAAAGATAACTAGCCCTAAAGAGTGATGAGACATGTCGTACAGCGCAGTGCCACCCAGGGGTATAGCTCCCTGTCCCCAGCCGGGCCGGTCTCCAGGCATGATTTAAATTCACATCACAGCAAAATTATAGATTACTACATGCCATGCATTTAAAGATGGATGGTAAAATCTTGGCTTTAACTCATGCAACGCTAAGTTCTCTCATTCGAAGGTTGTGCTATATCCACAATGTCTGCCTTTTGCAAAAGCAAAATTTTATATAAGAATTTCGGCAGTAAGGTACTCAGCTAATATTCCTTCTAACATAAGAAGCTTAATTCATTTATCAAGTATATACCAACTATCTAATAAACTCAAAGAACACTGATGCATGTATCTGGTAATTTTAAAAAATGACATGGAATAAAACTTTCTTCCTTAATTTTATAAAGTCTCATATTTTTCAGAAACAAATTTAAGTACTTTATTTACCTAATGCAAATATTTCTGACATTTTAAGTGAAAATGTGTTTTCAGTGCAATAACTTTTCTAAAAATTGCTCTTCATAGGAGACCTATATTTATAAATAACTGCTGCACAAGTGTGTTTTCTTCAATATAATTTCTATGATTTGCCTCCATAAACTCCAAAGAATGGATAGGGAAAATAGGTGGAATTATAGATGAGACAAGAGTTGTCATGATTTGAGAATCAATGCAGCTGGTTAATGGGTACATGGAGTTCATTGTAGTATTCTGTTTGGGGTTTTTTAAAGTTTGAAATTTTACATAATAAAAATTTCTTTTAAAATAGTCTATTTCTGAATTCTGCCAAGTTAAGTCAATTAATTTTTGCCTTTGTCTCCACTCCTACAACAGCCACATCCAGGAGCATGGCCACAATGCCACGTTGATCTTGATGACATTCAGATTGGATGGCTAGGCAATGAAGAGGTCCTATCCTGGCCCCCAGATGAGGAAATAAATTAACTCTGCCTGGACTCAGTTTAATAATTCAGCCAAAGACAGAGATGTCTACATTCAGATGATCCAAGAAAAGATGGTTTAGGTAACTTTCACCTGTCACAATAACTAGTAAACCATGGTGCTACATGGATAACCCAATTCAGTCTTTGTTGGCCAGGTCATCACGATTACAGAGGACATCGGGGGCTCTGCTGAAGCTTCAGTGAAGTAATCTGCACTGTCTCAAGGGCAATGAGATGGAGAAAAATGGACAGTTACAGTCTTAGGCTCCTAGAAAAAAAACAATTTGCTCAGCTGGTGTTATGAAAGGATTAAGACTAAAATTCAAATGGTTAATTCTGAATACTCTATTTTAGAAGGGCCATATGTTTTTTGCATCATATTCATTTAATTTTCTCTTTCTCTTACCCAGTCATAAGCAGGAATCTGGCACATTTAATTCAATTAATCCCTAGCAGTTTTTCACATATGCAGACCCCTCGTAAAAACAGAGGGTGTTAAATATTACAATCAAATCTTTAAAGTATTACAAATAATAGATCTTCTAAATATACCACTAAGGATTTATGTGCCTGTTGACTTTAATTTCATTAACTCACTCATGATATAAATTGTTTCAAAGAAAAGCTTTAGAAATGAATACATTGCAATTAAAATGACCAAGGCTTCTAAGCATTGCACACTGCCACCTAGTGCTAAATGTCTCAGACTTCAAATGCACAATGGACACCTTCAAGAATGTGGAAAGGCTGTATTGTAAAGCAAAATTTCTCAGCAAAACAGGTCTGAGACATTTATTCACAAGATTTTCAAGAGAAGACTATTGGGAATAAATAAAATTATACATACCATAAAAATCACCTCTGTCTCATAAAGATCTGATTGGATTAGAAAATGTAAGAAGTCCCAGATTTTAATGAAGACAATAAATTTTTTTTTTTTTGAGGTACTGGGGATTGAACTCAGGGGCATTCTACCTCCGAGCTATACCCCCAGCCCTATTTTTTATTCTTTATTTTGAAACCGAGTCTCACTAAGTTGCAGAGTGCCTCACTAGGTAGCTGAGGCTGGCCGCGAACCCGGATCCTCCGGTCTCAGCCTCCCGAATGCTGGGATTACAAACGTGCGCCACCATGCCCGGCTGACAATAAATTTTTGAAAAGGTGAATTTTTACACTGTGCATCAACTATGCAGTATATTCTGTTTATAAATGTGATGTGTGCTTATCTCTAAGTAGAACATGTGATTATATAGCAAGTTTGGCATGTGTTCAAAAGGGCATCACAGGATATTAAATAATCACTAACGATATCTTAAAACTTTCTTTCTTTTTTTTTTTTTGCAGTACTGGGGATTGAACTCAGGAGTATTCTACCTCCTAGCTATACCCCCAGCCATATTTTTTTATTCTTTATTTTTAAACAGGGTCTCACTAAGTTGTGGAATGCCTCACTAGGTAGCGGAAGCTGGCCACGAACCAGGATCCTCAGGTCTCAGCCTCCCAAATGCTGGGATTGAAAGCCTGCACCACCACGCCGAGCTTCTTAAAGCTTTCTTAAAGACAACTAATATCTACTCCATTCAGGTTATAACTTCAATTTAAGATGCCACTGGTTCTTAGTACTTCATTTTCTGCACATTGAATAATGTTTGTGTTTCGGTTGTGCTAATCACTGAAACTCATCTCTGATATTTTGTCTAGAAAAAGCAAAGGCCCACAAAAGTTAAGTGAGAACCATTTTGTAAGTACTAAAAATGTCTTGCTGTGGATGACCTTGCTTTGCTCAAGGAACACAGTTTATTTGACTCACTCTATCCTAAAATGGAAGTCCTGAGTCTGGTCTACTTAATGCCCTATATCTAAGAACTAAAGTGAAAGGTCAGAGACTCATATCTCTGTTAAGTTTTTCACAGTGAAAAACACTAAAAGGATTCCCTTCGAATCATACTTGCTTAACTTTAAAACTCACCTTCCCTTTTGAGAAACACAAACATTTCAGGTTCTCTTTTAACAATATTTAAAACTTATAAATAAAGGATAATAAACACCTAATATACAAAAACTTTTAAGCTTTTTTTTTTTTCTTTTTTTTTTGGAAAGTGCTTTTCATTGCTGTTTTTACTCCAGTCATTCAAAATCAGGATAGCAATTAAGACTGCTTATATAGCCCACAAGCTTTTCTATACTTGAAAACATCAGGAAAAAAAGCATTGAATAATTTTACCATTAGGCCTGTTGCATTGGTTTGTTTTCATAACCAGAAAAGCAGGTAAAAACAGAAAGACAGAATAGATGAACAAATGGATGGATGGCTGATTAGGTAGACAGATAAGGAGGTACATATACAGAGAGACAGGCAGAACTTCTCCCTTTACTGGTAGAGATGTCTCCATCCCCATGAAAATTAATTTAGATAATTCCTAAACGAAATCCCAATCAATGCCACATGACTTGGAAAGCTTTAAGATTTCACTTAATCGGTTTAACCAAATTACTTCCTGTTCCACTTTGTTCTGCAGAGGACTACTTTAAGGCTTCCATTATATAATTGGGCACCTAGTTGGGATAGTAGCCTAAGACAGAACTCAGGAAACTCAGTTTGGAAAACATGACATAGGAATACATATTGTCTTGGGATGACATCTATCATGATAGCCAATATTCAGTAAAACTGACCCCCAAAAACAATCTAAGATTATGGCTCCTAGATATTACATTGACCTTATACAACATGATACTTCCAAGGATAGAAGATAGTGTGTAGAACTGTACCCTATATAAGAAAAGTCTTGCTGCAGTTGCAAATACATAGGCAATATGATTATGATATATAGTATATGTGATATGGTTAGAAGTAAAACTTTCTAAGCATTTTAAAATGCTTTCATTAATCTACAGGGCAAGGAAAACACATAAACAGAATGAACTAACGTATCTTGATTCCAATGACAATCTGCCTGAGACTCTGAAAGTTTCCTTCATTTTTTCCCACTTATCTTAATGCTATTTCTAGGTACACAGGGCATCTAGAGTTTTAGAACAGAGATCGCATGCATTTTACCCACAAAAAAATTCAATCATAGTGTCATCATTTCAATTTATCTACCAAGAGATGTTTAAGCTGAAAGTATTTGTCTAATAGCATCATGTCTTAAGCCTGAGTATTAAAGTATATGTGATTACCAGTGTGTCTGAGGAGCTCTCTGATCAGGGATTTCTAACCCAAAATAAAACAACAGTAGTATCAACATGGCCTTTGGAGCAGATTTAGGGCTTTAGAAGAGTTACACCAGGTTGGAAAGGTAAGGTACGAAATACAGAAGAGACTGATTCAGCCTTCCACCAAACATTTAACTTGAGATTATTTGAACCAGGGTATTTCTATCAAAAGTCCTATGTGAAAGACAAGAATGCATTCCATACAGATCATAAGATGTGCATTAGCCAGGCGTGGTGGCCCACGCTTGTAATTCCAGCATTAGGGAGGCTGAGACCGGAGGATCCGGGTTCACGGTCAGCCTCAGCTACCTAGTGAGGCACTCCGCAACTTAGTGAGACTCAGTTTCAAAATAAAGAATAAAAAATAGGGCTGGGGGTGTAGCTCGGAGGTAGAATGCCCCTGAGTTCAATCCCCAGTACCGAAATAATAATAATAATAATAATAATAATAATAATAATAATAAGTGCATTAGTTTACTGTACTAATGGGCAGTGCTCACCGTGAAAGAAGAAAATGTAATAGATATTCAGTAAACATTTTACTTACTAATTATGATTCTATTCTTTTTTTTTCAACTTTGCATTTTCAGATGTCAGTGCTTAACTGGAAACTGACATCTCTTTGGTTGCTAAGAGATTTAAGATTTGGTTTGCAGTTGTTTCTCTGTCTCTCAGAGAATTACCTTCTTGGATTTTGCCTGAAGGTAGTGAAAGTTAACTCTGTTACCCATGTGGAGATTTACCTTACTTGTTATAGAAGATACTCCAAGGTTTCAGAAAAGAGGACCTTTCAGTTTGCACAATTGAGAACGAATATTTGGCTTTTTTCCCCTCAGCTTAATGATTTTCCATTTCACAAAACTAAAATTGCATCAAAATAAAATTATAAAATATAATTGAACTGATAATTCTATGATGCGAGAACCATTTAGTATTTTGCTAAAAAAAAAAAAAAAAAAAAAAAAAAAAAACTGAAAAGAAATGAAGTCATTCAATTTGCATCCCCAAACTGAAGTTCAAACAACATTTTGAGGGTATCGGCTGTCTATAACTTTGTGTGATTTTTTAAGCATATGGAGGGACAAAAGTAAACTTGATCCATCTGGTTCTTATACTTTCAGAGTCAAAAGCAAAGTGCTATAATAAATATACACATCCTAACTGGTCATTCGCTTATCCGTACAAGTTAGGATTTGCCTAGTCAAAGAGAATATTCTAAAATAAGCAGTGTTTCAGGTAGCAGCTGTTTCCCACTGACAACGAGCATCTTACATCTCTTCGTGTGCACATTTCATAACCTTTCAAGGACAATCTTCTAAACCACATTGGAGAGAAATACACTGAGAAAAGCATCCCATTGCAGACGTATTCTAAGTTACTACAAATCCAACAGGTTCCATGTTTAATGTTCTTCTACTCATCCCCAAGCCACCGATCATTTACTCTGATAGCATGTCAATGCTTTCCTGGAGGGCATCGCAAAGGAACACGAGAGACCACACAGCCTTGTACTCAAAGGTTACCAACACTGCCCACCCGCCCAGACCTCTTAACTTTTCACACTGCATCAGCTAGCGGCCCGTTGATGATTCCCTGCACCTGCTGCTAAACAACTAAGAATGCTATCACTTCTGATCCAGAAATCACTAGGAAAAATCCTGCTGCAAGCAAGGTCTTTGAAATGGAGGTGTACAATAAAAAAGGGCTACTTAGTGCCCATCTTGAGAGATGAGGGATGAATTTACCCTCTTCTGGTTTTTTCCTTATAAAGCCACGCCTTTGTAAACAAGTGCTTTCATGCTGAGAGCAGGGAGGTGGGGAAAACCTAATACCTGGAGTCTCAAAGGTAATGACCTCAAGCAATACTTAAGAAAGATCCATAAGACAAGAGTTGAGAGAAAACTCTACCCTGTTTTCCCAGTAAGTTCTGTACCACAGCAACGACCTACTCAGCATGCACAGCCTCACCCTTAAGAAACCTCTTGGCCCCAAACAGGAACTGCTGGGCTCCTCTTTGGGGTTTATTTGGGGTTCCCCCCCCAGTAAGTTTTGTGCAGCAGCAACAACCCCTAATCAATATGCATATCTTCACCTTACAAACCCTCTCATTCCCAGACAGGAACTGCTGTGTCCCTAGTCAATGTTTTGTTGTTGTTGTTGTTTGTTTGTTTGTTTGGGGGGAAGGGTGGGAAGAAACCACAAGGGAGGAGAATTCAAAGACTCAGGGAGAGGCAAACACAGGTACATGTAGTTCTAGCATCTTCTCAGTACCAGCTACAAACCTGTAAGTCTGTTGGAGAACCAGGCTCCGGGCCCTGCCAGGGAGGCCAGCAAAGCTTGAGGAATCTGCAGGGAGTTACTAGACTCCAAACACCCCCTACCCCATCCGCTCACGCTGAGGCCTGACTCTCCAGCCCCTTAGGGAGACCTCTCTGAGTGAGACCAGAGGTGCTAGTGGGGGGTGGCCAACGGGAGGCCTGCACAGCTTCTCTGCGGGCAGGAGGTGCTGGGGTGGGGGTCTTTGGAAAACAGCAGCAAATGGGGCAACTGGAACCCCAACATCTGTCACCCTCACTACCCACCACCCCTTCCAAGCCTTAGGGACGACTTCTTCCAAGATGAGCGGCAGTTGCAGCCCTGGTTAGGATTAAGGGTGAGAGCGAGCCCCCGGCCACCGCGGCATCTCTCCAGCACCGCGCAGGTGGGCGCAGCCAGGAGAGTGAGCGGGAACCCGCGCGCGCGGGGCCGGGGGACCGGGGCACCCCAGCAGCCAAAGAGGGGCAGCGCACCCTAGGCGGCAGGGCTGGAGGGGCGATCGAGGCCGCAGGACTGGGAAACTTAATGCCAAACCCCTAGGCTTCCCCCCGCAGCACCACCATCACACCGGCAGGACGTGTCCCCCCAAGCTGTCAGACACGCTCCAGCGCCTCCCGAATCACCGCTCATCGCCCACCCCACCCTGCGACCCCCCACGCGCACCCCCCGGGCGCAAAGCGGATCGTTACCTCTCCCGGAGGCTGAGCCTGGGGCGCAGCGGCAGCGGCAGCGGCAGCACTTTTAGCCTGACTTTACTGCGTTCGCGGGCGAGCTTGTGCGCGCCGGGAAGGCGCTGTAACCTGCTATTTATAGAGCTGAGCCTCAGCACCCGGGGCTGGGAACCCGAGGAGAGGAGCGGGCGGCGGCGCGGGGCGCGGGGCGCGGGCCCGGCTCCTCAGGCCCCCGCAGCTGCCGGGCTCCGGCTCGGGCCACACTCGCTCCCCGCCGCGCCGCGCACGCCCCGGAGAAGTTGTCACCGGGGCTGCTGCGCCCAGCGCGCTCACACGCCCCCTGGCACAACCGCTCCTGCCCCCCGCCCCCACCCTCCCGGCCCCTTCCTCCTCCCCGCCGCTCTCTCCGAGCCGTCTCCTCCCAATGTCACCAGCGACCAATAGCGGCGGCGGCCGCGGCGACGGTCGTGCAGCCGGCGCAGCTCGGCTCCCGCTACTGAAGGAGCGGACTTGGCGGCCGGGCTGCGCACCTCGAAATGACCCAAACGCGCCGGCTCCGGGCGCTGTTGACAGCGCCCCTCCCCTGGTCCCCGCACCCAGACCCTCTGCGCGGGGGACGGCCACCCAGCCTAGGGTGTGGGGTCACGCGGCAGCCGCGAGGGAAAAAACACAGAGATTAAGACCCGCGGGGGAGGCGCCCCAGACGCCGGCCACAGACCGCCCGGCCGAGGGTGGCGCCGGGCTGCGCGGGGTCCCCGGTTCGGGGTCTGTCCCTCCGGCCGCTCCTCCCCCGTGGCCCAGGTGAAGGTCTGGCGGGGGAGCCCTGGGCTCAGAGCGGCGCACAGCCACCCACCGCGGCCCCCACGTGGCTGCGGGTGGCTGAGGCCGATTGCTCCCAACCCGCGCGTGACACGCCTTTGACAGCCCGAGTGCGTAGGGGACAAATCCACCCTGGGCGTGTTTGGGGTGTCAGGAAGATGGGGTATGTAATCACGCAGTCTGGAAGGAGACTAAAACGCCCCCAGTTCCTCGCCACAAGCCGGCGGGGGGAAGCACGCAACCTAGCTACATTCTGGGCTGCGGGGTGTGGGGGCAGCAACTTCCCCAGCGGCGCCTTACAGGTGCCACCTGGCGGCCCCCTCGGAAAGGTATTGACCGAGCTGCTTCGAGCCAGCCCAGAAAGGCGCCCTTGGCCTTCCTCCCCCCGTCCAGTTCTTTAAACTCAAGTTTTAATAAAATGGAGTGCGAGAACGCTTGTATATACGCGTGACATTTATCGTGGGAAGCGTCTGGAATCCCCAAGTCAGGATGGTGAAATCAATTTGGGTTAAGTCGGCGCTTAAGTTTTACAAAGTGGGAAGTTGAATCTGCCCCCAGCTGTCACCCCTGCTGTCGCAGCCTGAATCTAGGCACCCTTTCACTCCACAAGTATCTGTCTGCCACTAGGTTATAGGCTGTGTCAATGGCAAGGGGGCGGGGACTTTAGTTATTTGGGTTTTGAGGTCTGGGGATGGTTTTCCCCCACTCTGTTTCCAGAGCTTGGGACAATGCCCTGTATGCTGTAGTTTCAAAAAAAATTTTTTTAAAGTTATAGATGAATTAATAAACACCACAGGCCAGAAACTGTGCTTTGCCCAGTCTCGCCCCAGTTCCTGTAGGTCTCTCTCCCTCTCTGCCAGCTACTTCAGGCTATCACCCTGAGCTGGATGGAGAGAAGGGGGCAGGTGAGGGACCAACTGTCCATCAAGCCCTGCCAAGACCGGATCAAGACCACTGGGTGTGGTGATGCAGGCCTGTAATCCCAGCTCCTGGGAGGCTGAGACAGGAGGATCATAGATTTGAGGCCAGCCTCAGTAATTTAGCAAGACTCAGCAACCTAGCAAAACCCTGTTTCAAAACAAAAAGCGTGTGAGGGGGAGCTGGGGGTGTAGCTCAGAGGCAGAATGTCCCTGAGTTCAATCAAAAGAAAAACGGGGGGGGGGGGGGGTGGCAAACTGGTCTCACAGCTAGTTTGCCCACAAGAGGCAGTATTTAACACTCCACTCCAAGCCATAGATAAGTCCTGCTTAGAGTGATCTGCTGAGAAGATTATCCAACTTTCCCACCATGTGAGTTTCAATCTTTTCTTCAAATAGAGAAAGGTTGGAAGAATATCAGAACATTAGGGTGCCAGAGCCTTACCACTCTGTTAAAGATATCATTAATGTATCTGTCCTCTCACTTTGAAATGGAAACTGCGTATGTGTGTTTATGAACACTGCTGTCTTGATGGCAGGAGTACTAAACCATGCCCCTAAAAAGAGTGTAAAGCAGACAATTACTGTCTCAATGCAAAAGAACACCCAGACGCCCAGAAAGCCCTATTATAATTAAAATCCAGACATAGATTGTGCTAACCAAGCTGTCAAGGAGTATGTGACATATACAGGTACATCCTCTAGAAAGTTTAAATTTGGGAGGGAGGAGGGGGAGGAGAGAGAGAAAGTGTGTCAGGATTCTACCAGATGCATGTACCACATGGTATTTTTAAAACTCCATCTATCAGCCTGATACTTTTTTTTTTTTTTTTTTTTTTTTGCATTTGGCGACGACATTTTCCTTGAAGAAGCTTGGAGGATTCAGATGCTTCTATGTCTATTAAACTCATTTAGCCTTTATTTTTACAAATTATGAATTTTCAGTCACTTGTGTCTACCCCCCCCCCCACACACACACACACATACAAAAAAAAAAAAAAAATAACTCTATTTGCCAGTGCAGGACAAAATATGTTTCATTTCCTTGAAATTCCTTTGTTGGGCCGGGCGCCAAGGGTGAGTCCCTGTGGTTACCTTGCTGTCTTCAGCAATCCCGTCAGGCCAGGGTCTGCAGGACTCCTGTCTCTCCTGCTCCTCAGTGAGGTCGCCCCCACACTCCAGGTCTTCACTGTTCCTGGAAGGCTTTTTATTATTATTATTTCAGGTGAGATTGATATGACACAAGGGGGATATGTACATTTACGATCCCACACTATTTAAAATATCTCCTAAAGTGTAGCACCAGAATGACATAAGGTTTTTCTTAACCATAGGTTGTTCATTTATGCTAATGATGCTTTATAAAGCAAGTTCTTGTTTCCATTCCAATTTGTTTGGCACTAGGGATTGAACTCAGGATTGTTTGACCTCTGAGTGACACCTCCAGCCCTATTTATGTACTTTGAAACAGCATCTCACTAAGTTGCTGAGGGCCTTGGTGAGTTGCTGAGGCTGGCCTCAACCCTGCGATCCTCTTTTCTCAAGCCTCCCAAGTCCTAGGCACTCCAATTTTTAAAAAGTTATCAATGCAAGAGTTGAACTTTGTTATTTGTATATTTAGAACATCTCCTATGGTGTGTGTGTGTGTGTGTGTGTGTGTGTGTGTGTGTGTGTGTGTAAATTAAGGGGGTGTTGTTAGGAATAAGAACCTAATCTAACCTAGGTAAAAAGGGCAAGTTATCATAAAGGTACCTGGATGTCTCGCGGAACCCAAGAACAGGAGTGAAGCAGAGCCTTCGGGACCGACAGCTGGACACAGAGACGGAGCATCAGAGGGTAGAGTCTCTACCCTTTCCTCCTCTCTCTCCTCTATTTCTTTTCTCTTTCCCCTCACATGCACCGACTTTCTCTCTTTTTCTGACATGCATTTAGCTGCGTGGTTACTAATGACCCTTGAACTTCATAACTTACAGGCCCAGTTCCAAATTGTCTCAGATGTTCCATGATTGTCACAGATCCCAAACCCGAGCCCAGATGACCAGGGTCAAGTTATCTTCTCATAGCAGTGACTATAGCAATCAGATAGTGGTGGACTAAAGGAGGAGGAGAGGATGCAAATTCTCAGGATGAGGGGAGGACTGGGGTCGATCCACTACTATTATCTCCTACTCTTTGTCATTTCATGCACACTGGCACGAAAGGAGGAAGAAACACGAAAAAAGCGATGGTGTCTGGTGTGGGAATGAATGCACGTGCCCATTTGAACACCGAGGGGGCAGGGCGCCCCTGGTGCTGCTCTGTGACTGGTCCCAGTAGAAGTCACAGTCCAATTTCATGATCTCTTACCATGGGACTGGATGACCATGAGGAAGGAGTCGAATTTTTCACAGGCAGTTTAGTTTAGCTTCTTTTTTTTCTATGGCAAATTAAACCTGAGATTTTTTTTAAAGGAAGCAAACGAGTGTGATGTGGTTTTACGTTTATTGAATATAAACATTCTGCTCTTGCTTTACATAATATATTTCTAAAGTTGTATGTAAATTGCATATTGGAAGTTGGATCATATTTCAAACATAACAGGATGGTGAATTTGAACATTCGTATGGTCATAAACCCCTTTGAGAATGTGAAGAGAGCTGTAGACTTATTCTCCAGAAAAATATGAGCTCACACACACACATTTATGGGGGAATAATAAGTGACATGTTTATTTGAGATCTAGAACTTCGAACTTGTCACTACTTTTGTCTTCTCTCAGAACAAGTAAAACAAAAACTCCAGATTCTTGAACAAAACATCCAAAATGCCAATAGGAATAAGACCAAAAAAAAAAAAAACCCAATAGTTTGGGGTGGGATGCATATGTGTATCAAGGGAACTGGCTCCCTCCTCTTCCACCCCTGCCATGAATGAGACCTCAGTGGGCTGTAAGTAGGAAAAGAAGACTGAGCTCTTAAAGGAGAGACTTACAATATGGGGAAGAATATCATATAGTCTGCTGGGACTGCTATAACAAAATACCAGAGACTGGGTGGTTTATACAACAGAAGATTTTTTCTTATGGTTCTGGAGGCTGGAGGTCTAAGATCAAGAAGTCTTCAGGTGCTTTCTGATTCATTCTCTCTCTCTGTCTCTGTCTCTCTCTGTCTCTGTCTCTCTCTCTCTCTGTCTCTCTCTGTCTCTCTCTCTCTCTCTCTGGCTGAGAGATGCCAAGGTTCTCCTGTAGATCTTCATGTGGTCTCTCTCAACTACACACCCCTAGTGTCTCTTTGTGTATCTAACTTTCCCATTCTTATTTTTTTTACTAATTTATTTTTTATTGTAGTAATTCATGCAGTATAGCATACATCTTTGTTAAGTACAAGTTGTTAACAACATATTTGCACACAATTCTCATTTGACCCCTTCCCCAATTCTCACCCCGCTCCCTCCCCCTCCCTCCCCCTCAGGATCAGTTCAGTGAGTGACCTTGATATGATTGTGTAAGTACATCATGTGCCTTAGGGTGTCCCTCTGCCCCGTGCATCCACTACAATTAAAACAACAACTTTTTTTTTTTTTTTGCAGTACTGGGGATTGAACTCAGGGGCATTCTACCTCTGAGCTATACCCCCAGCCCTATTTTTTACTTTATTTTGAAACTGGGTTTCACTAAGTTGCGGAGTGCCTCACTAGATAGCTGAGGCTGGCCGCGAACCCGGATCCTCTGGTCTCAGCCTCCCGAATGCTGGGATTACAAGCGTGCGCCACCACGCCTGGCTTAAAACAACTTCTTTGCTTAGCCAGGATCTCTCCTTTTCATCTGGAGACCCTCCTATGCCCCATCTTCTCCCTAGCATCCGCATATTTACTAGTAAAAGGAACAATACAGCAAGAGGAAATAACAATTATCAACATCTATGCCCCAAACATAGGTGCAGCCACTTTCATAAAACAAACTCTCTATGATATAAAGACACACATAGATCCCAGTACACTAATACTAGGAGACTTCAATACTCCTCTTACATCTCTAGATCATTCTTCTAAACAAAAGGTCAGTAGAGAAGCCTCAGACCTAAAGGATATCATAAACTTTCCCATTCTTATAAGGATATCAGTCAGATTGAATAAAGGCCCTCCCTAATGGCCTCTTTTTAGTCGAATCTCTTCTTTAAAGGCCCTGTTTCCAAATACAATCATATTCTCAGGGACCAGGAGGAGGGCTTGCTCATGTGAATAGAAGGAAACACAATTTTGCCCATCATAGAGATATACTGCATCAAACTCCAGAAAGACCATAGAAGCGAAGTTGGAATATAGATTCCCCTTTATGTATAGAGAACCCCAAAGCAAAGGGATTTGTATCTACTGTTCCCACTGAAGTATTTTGCAAACCTCAGTCTCGACAGACCAAAACACCAAAGTGTATGTAAAGTGGAAATACAAGTTTGCCTTATCTAGATCCTCAAGGGCTGAGAATCCCTGGGTTTCACATGCCACCTCAGTATCGAGGTGGGGCCATGGCACCTAGGTGCTGCAGGAGACCCGGGAGTTATTCTGGAGAGAGAGCCAGAGGGACAGGAAAGCCCCAAGAGACCGCTGGGGAGGAGGAACAGGTTGAATACCAACACAAAGGTGTGGCCTGACTATAGGTACAGGAAGAGGTGGTCACAAGTGCAACAGCAATGACCTCAGAGTAGGTGGCTCTGCATCAGGACTACGCCACACTTCACCCACAGCGGGAGAGGACACCCTACGTCAGCTCTTCAGAATGTGACAGAAAAAGTCATCACCAGCCAGAGAAGTCCCCCATGTCACGGTGCCAGCATTCTCACAGCTATCATCTAAAGACTTGACCAGGTAACTTAGAGGAAGGGAGATTTATTTGCTCACAGTTTTCCTTGGAGCTACTGGGGTTCAGGCCATGTGAGGATCCCAGGGCATGGGAGAGGGAGAGCACAAGGCTGTGGTCCTCACATCATGGAGGCCGGAAGCAAGAGAGCGAGCGGGGGGGGGTCACATATAATCCCAAGATCGCACCCCCCCACCCAGAACCCACCTTCACCAACCACACCTGACTGGCCCAGTCCAGCACCCAGATAAATCCATTACAGTGTATTCACTACTGGGATTACAACCCTCATGACTCAATTACATCAACTCTGAACACCAATTTATGAGTTCTTCAAGGGGCCATTCTATATCTAACTATAACAATGCTGGTAAGTCTCCCCTGGACCAAGAAGCCATCCAGAGAGAGAGCAGCAGTACCTTGAACTGGGTAAGCTGTAAACCAGCATCAACTTGGCTTAGATTCTCCAAGAATCTTTCTCTAAGAAAACCAAATTAAGTTTCTAAGTACCAATAGGGGCTTGTAAGAAGCTCATTTTATGGTAGAAAAATATATTCTACTTTCTCCACCTGATGTTTAAAGACTACTGATATCCTTTATTTTTTATTTATTTATTTATTTATTTATTTATTTATTTATTTATTTATTTATTTATTGCGGTACTGGAGTTGGAACCTGGGGGCATTCTACCTCCGAGCTACAGCCCCAACCCTATTTTTTATTCTTTATTTGGAAACAGGGTCTCACTAAGTTGCGGAATGCCTCACTAAGCAGCTGAGGCTGGCTGTGAACCCAGATCCTTCGATCTCAGGCTCCCAAATGCTGGAATTACAAGCGTGGGCCACCACACCTGGCTCTACTGATATCCTTTGTACTTCATGCGTTTAATGCCTTTCAGGAAGCTCATAGATATCCCTGAATAGCAGTTATGATTCTGGATCAAGAGTATTTGTCCTTAAGGAATCTGGTTCTTTAAGGTAGGTTGTATAAAGAATCTTTTCAGACAGGTGTGGTAGTGCATGCCTATAGTACTTAAGAGGCTGAGACCGAAAGATCAGAAATTTGAGACTAGCCTTAGCAACTTAGCAAGACCCTCAGCAACTTAGCAAGGCCTTGTTTCAAAATTAAAAAATAAAATGAATGCCCCTGGGTTCAATCCCTAGTACCTAAAGAAGAAAATAATCCTTTCAATTGAAATTATATATATACATATTCATATATATTGTATGACATATGTATTATATACACATATATACATGTATGTATGTATGTACATACATACATGTACATATGTTTGTATAGAGATGGATATAAAATTCTCCACTAATGTATTGGTTAGAATTCTATTTTCTTAAAAAGAGTAATATCTATTAATTATAGCATAGTATAATAGTTTATATATAGCATAGTTTAGTAAATTCCAAAAAAGAATGGCCTAATAAATGGGGAGATTATAGACAGTCACTGGCAGTGATAACTATATTTAAAGAGAAGAGGGCTAGTTGGGCATGGTAGCACACACCTATAATCCCAGTCCGTAGGAAGCTGAAACAGGAGAATCACAGGTTTGCAGCCAGCCTCTGTCTTAGCAAGATCCTATTTCAAAATAGAAAATAAAAAGGGCTGGGGGTATAGCTTTGAGGTAGAATGCCTCTGGGTTCAACCCCTTATACCACTAAAATAAAATAAGGTAAAGTAAAATAAAACAGAGTAGAGTAGAGGGCTTGATAGTAACATTACTATGATGTTTTACTACAAGTATAATGATTTTATATATTTCACAGTCATCAAAAAAGAAAATATGAATTAATCATTATTCTTCATGTTCCCATTTTCAACCAAATATTTTTATTACCTAATTATGTCACAGTAGCATAAAATTGAGGTGAAACTTAATATATCAGACACATTTCAGGAAATGTTTGTAGTAATCAGAAAGACTGATAGAAGCAACCAGTTCTTTCTAGAAGCGAGTACACTATTTCTGAATGTCTTGACCCATTTTTTTCATCCATGTCTCTATCTTACCTTCCACACTTAAACATATAAATATATTCTTCCTTCTTTTTCTCACAAATTTTTCTACATCTAATCATCTTGTCAAATTACCATCCTGAGACTTTCCCCCTGAAATAACCCATTTCCTGGTGACTTGAATTCTCCTGGAATAGGCCAATTTTGATCACCAAGGCAAGTCAGAACAATGGAGTCAGCCAGGCATGGTGGTGCATGCTTGTAATTACAGCATTTGGTAAGCTGAGACCGGAGGATCTGGGTTCACAGCCAGCCTTAGCTACCTAGTGAGGCACTCCACAACTTAGTGAGACCCTGTTTCAAAATAAAGAATAAAAAATAGGGCTGGGGAGGTATAGCTTGGAGGTAGAATGCCCCTGGGTTCAATCCCCAGTACCGAAAAAAAAAAAAAAACAACAATGGAGTCCACTTAGACCTCTTAGTAAACCTGTGTCACAGAGACTCTTTAATGGGGAATTTATTTGTTCATCAGGACAAAAATTATGCTTCCGAATCAGGTAATACAGGACCCCACATTCCTGGTGCTCCCATGCACAGACAATGTGACTTTTGACAAGTACCTTAACATTCCTGAGTCTCTGTTTCCTTGGTTTGTAAAATGGCAATAATGGTACTTTCCTCATAGAGTGATTGTAAGAATTCTCTGACAACATAAGAACACAGGCTAATATTCATCTTGCTCTACTTTTCTGCCCAATATCCCCAAGCTGAGACTGAACAAAATGGACATGGAAGAAGTAAAATAAGTTTCCTTGTGAATGCTTCTAATGTATAAGTTTGAGGCTAGTCATTTTACCACTACCTAAAACCCTACTTTTGTCATAAAAATATTGGCCAGCACCTAGGAAAAGTTGAGGGAAAGTTCTGAAGAATTTAGGTATCACGGGAGGAGAATTTTCCAGAGTGAAAAGTCTGCAGTAACTCCCAGTTTATTTTTATGCCTCCCTTTCTTACATCTTCAACTCAGTTCTAGCAGGTATTCACTGAGCAACTACTACTTGCCATGAATTGTACTTAGCTGTGGGAATACAGAGGTAAAGAAGGCACAAAATTTGTTTTCATCCCTTAGTAAAAGTTGATTTCCTTAAACTTCCTAGTATTTATTCCCTGCTTAACTTACTATAGTACTACATTTACTGAGTTTCTAGTACCTGCAAGGTAGAGGGATGTGGAACTGCAGGGATAAGCATATCATTTAATTGAGAGGACAAAGTAAGTATACAAATAGATTCAAAACAAAGTGAGATAATATGTATCAATAAAGCAAGCCAACATGCTATGAGAATTTGTAGGCAGGAGAAAGCAAGTCAATTTGGAAGAACCAGAAAGACTTTCTTGAAAGAGGTGGTATTTGATACAGGAAGGATTTCAGGGAACATCAAGGGCATTTCAGCACAGGTGTGAGTGAAATCCACTGGGTGAAAATCGTACCCTTCAGTCCTGATTTACACATCACATCCTCTACAAAGACTCCTGCTGGTCTTCTTCTGTGCTCCCTACCACTGCGGACTTATCTTGCCTGAAGACTAACTGCTTGCCTTTGTTTACCCACCTGTCTCCTTTACTGAATTTCAAGTCCCTCCCCCTCTCACCCCAAAGTAGAGACTCTGCTATATTTATGTTCATGTAAGAGATGGGAAATTCCCAAGAACTTGGAAGTGTAGGGTATTTTATATTTATTTATTTTTAAGTCAAAGTAGATTCAGCTTGAACTTCTCACCACCAGCTGTTCTGGACCTCTTCCTCCTCCCTCTGATGGGGTTTACTCAGTCTTATGGCACTTTATGATCCACGGTTTTCTTAAAATTTCTGTATTTTCACAAGTTCAGCAGGAATTTTGGACCCCTGCATAGTGCATCCATCAAGATATTTTCTTCTACCAACCCCCTCTGCCATTTTATACAATGTTGAGTGGGATTTCCCTGAGATGTGCCAGATTTAAGGTTCTTCAGAATGGATCTCAGTGAATCTACTGTTTCATCACTGCCAGTCAACCCCTAAAGGGGAAAAAGGACAATTACATCCATTCCCCTGCCCTTTTGTCTCTTTCTCATTTCCTGCCCTTTCTCCTTTCTCATTTTACTGCTTTCCTATCCAATTTGCTAAGGCTTCTATGTCATTGTCTTATCTTTCCCTAGTGGCATTTGTGCTCTCCTTTCTTAGGATCATAATGCCAGAGCAGATACACAAAAAGAATCTGGATTGCCACCAGGAAAAAAATTCATCTGGGTTGTTTCAAATATCCTGTCCTGTGTTACACAAAAAGGTGAGTATGAATGTGTGCATGTGTGTAATCACTAGCCTTCTGAAGACTTTTGAAATTCCAGAGTACCTTTTTTATATACATTGGTATGATTGTTTCAACAGTATATTACAGAAAAACATAAAGTAAGATCTTTTTTCTTTGTAAATAGAATATAAGCTTCTTACACAGAATAAACTGCAGTATTCTCTAAGGTAAAAAGCTGAGAAATCATAGACAGCTCAAAAATGTTCTTCTTTTGAAACACAGCACTTATAAGTAAATAGACCTATGAAACCTATGGAAAATAGTTGAGGAAATTCATCAGTGTGAAAAGAAAACCATTTTATTTGGTCTAAAATGAAGTATCATTTTATAGAACTGAATTTCAGTTTCATGAATGTTTTAATGAAAGCAAATCAGTGATTCAATTCATATTTTCTATAAAGCATAAAATGCCTTGAGATAGCCTTTTCTAGTATTGTCCCCTAAAACTCTATGTACAAGTAGACTTGAGGGTCTTTTAAAACTTTGATAGATGGAGTGAGCCAGGTGAGTTGGAACAGAGGCAGAGGCACCTATGAGGCCCCTATTTTAAAACTGTGAGCATTTTATCAAGTTTTTCAAACAGAGATTGTGTTAGTCAGCTTCCTTTCACTGTGACAAAATACCTGACAGAAATAAGATTAAAGAAAGGATAGGTTTATTTTGGCCCACAGTTTTAGTTCATAGTTGGCTTGCTCCATGGCTTTTAGTCCTGTGTTGAGGCAGAGCATCATGGCAGGAAACACATGTGCAGCAGAGTTGCTCACCTTGTGGCAGCCAGGAAACAGAAAAACAGAGCATGCAAAAAAAGGTGCCAGAGACAAAATATACCCTTTAAGGACACACTCCCAATGACTTACTTATTCCCACTAGGCTCCACCTCCCAGTTTCCATTACCTAAGCCTTCAACACATGAGCCTTTGGGGACATTTCAGGTGCAGACTATAACAGAAGTGTAACTTGAGTCATATGGTCAAGTTGGTTTTCTCCTGGTATGTTTGTTTGTACAGTACTTTAGTAGGTTTTTATAATGGTAAAACCAAAAAGAATGCTATTCTATAGGGGGAAGTTCAAAAGAGAAAGAGAAAGCAAACAGCTCTATATAATGATAAAAGGAGTAGTCTTTATTCTGGGTCCTACTTAGTCTCTAAAAGTGACTGTGTTTCATGGAGGCAGACTTTGAACTGGGGATGAGAGAGAAAATGGATTTGCCTTTTTGGCTAGACCCCAAAAGATTTTGGGGAACTAGACTACAGGCAGGGAGACTCTTTCAATGGAAACTAATACTGCCTGAATTATATTGACAGCCTAAGTAGTATTTCTTCAGCACCCCTATTCTGCCCCTGTCCCCACATCTTAGTTGATTCAGAATACTTTAGCATTTACCATGGCCTGTGTGGCCTAAACAACAGACATTTGTTGCTCACAGTTATGGAGGTTGGTAAATCTAATTCAAGGTACTGGTAGATAACACAACTAGTGAGGACCCAACTCCTGTTTCATAAGCAGCTGTCTTGTCATTATATCCCCACTGGCCAAGGCTAAGTATTCATCTCTTCAGATCCCTTCTTGTAAAGATACTAATCCATTCAGGAGGACTCCGCCCTCATTACTGGCCAAAGACCCCATCCTAATACCATCATACTTGGAATAAAGGTTTCAGCATATGAATTTGGGAGGGAAATATTCAGTCCATAACACTCCCATCCTAACTATCCCTCATGGAAGGACTTCATACTTTGGATGAAGTCTTCTGGTTTTTGTTTTGTTCTTCCTCCATCCTCATTCTTTTCTGTATTCACCATCCATCTGTGAAGTGTAAAGAACAGTCACAGGAGTTTAGGCAAGCCCCAGTAATTTTGTTTCTTCTCTGACTAAGAGGGCTGCAACAGTCTAAAGAAGCCAACCATGGAGCTGGAACCAAAAGATGATTAGTTGTGGGGACTCTCCAAGTTGGAACAAATAGGTGGAACATATAAGTATTCCTTGGATCAAAAAATACTATACTTCCCCAAATCAGACAGGATGCATCTGCAACTATTCATAATTGCAGTTAAGGAAGGTGTAGCCCTCAAAGGCAGGAGAAGTTGCAAACATTTGAGTGGCAGTTACGAGGAACCAAGGCTCACAGATCAAATAAGAAGTAAAGGAAGGGTCTGATGGGTCCCTTGTCTGGTGGCTCCCTCTGTGTCTCTGTTTTCTCTGCCAGAGATACTGCTAACATCGCTGTTCCTGGGGTCCTGGTCACCTTCCACTGAAAAGCTCTGAGTGGAGGGATGAAGAAAAGTTGGAGGACTCTGCCATTCATAGCCAGTTTTGCCTCTCTTCTGAATCCTTCCCTTTGATCATCAGTGCTTTGCATCAAATTTCATTGTCTGTGCTTCTATTTACAGATGCCCCTTTCTCTTCCTAGCACTAATTGAATGCTCTCCATGCTCCTTAGTCTAAACTGCAAAGGATAGCATCAGAGGTAATTAACCTCTCCCCTATAGAGAAGAGAGCCTCTCACAGTCTAGCTCATGGGCTCCTGACCCACACATGGGAGGCTAGCCTTAGATCAGGGCCCGGCTTGTCTAGAGACTGTAAAGGAAAGTTTCACATCATTTCTGAGAGCAGGGAGTTGTGAGCTGGGGGTTTCAGCTGGAGGGGAATAATGGGCACCAGGCTGGTAGGGGTTCTTACTGAAATAAATGCACCTTGAAAACATAAGAAAATAGTCTTTGGTGAAAGCATACACACATTCAGTGAAATACGTTTCTGCTAAAGGTCATGAAATCAACGAAAGAGATTCGAGTACTTCCCACAACAGACCACACTTCTAGATGGGGTTAAGCCAACACAGATGGGAAAGTCAAATCTCTCACCGTGGAGGTCACACTCCTAATATGTTATTCATTGTTGAACTTTGTCTTTCTAAAATAAGGAAAATACTGCCCAGTCTTTGTTCTGCTTTTTATGATAAAGCATGCAGTTGTGGCTTTTATTAGTTCTGAAAGAGAAAGCACACTACGTGAAATAGTAAACCACAACTTGATTGTCTCTTGACAATCTATATTCCAGGGAGGCTGCAGTTTATTTATACAAGTATTGATGAAAGACTAAATTTTTATTATGTTGAAACCAATTTAAATTGGTCTTAAAATGAATAAAGAAGAAAAGCCATCTCTGCTTGCACAATTACACAATTACATAGTTTTCAGCAATCTCTTAATGTTTCTTTTAAATTCCCTTGCAACACAGCTATTTTTATGTTACTTATAGGCAGAATTTTTTTGGGGGGGGGAATCTGAGGAATAAATTAAAGTTGAAATTTGACAGGCTCTATTCATGTCAGACAATACTCTCAAACAAAAATGACTTACTGGGGAAGAGGCCCCAAAATCAATATTCTAGGGACCTAATTTTTCAAGCCCCTGGTTCCTGATCAGCCCGTTCTTTCTTTGCAGCTTGGCCATCCTATGCTCTTCTGCAAGTTAGTGCTCAGTTCCCAGGCCCTTGAGGGGAGGGATTTCAGGACAGACACGATACCTAAGGAGCCAGCTCCAATTCTCGCTTATTGTTCATGTGTCCCAGAACCTCTGTCTAGTCCTCCTGATGCAGTTTTCTTTGATTTTGAACCCCAGAATTAAAAACAACTTTCTGAGAATTGGTTCTGTGTCATGGACAGGTCATTAAACTTTTATAGGATTTATCTTCGACCTTTAACATCAAAGTGCCTTACCAAGACATCTAGAGTACATGCTACTCTCTGCCCACTAGGCCCCATTATTATAGTGTTATCAAAATAGTAGAGCAGTATGATACTCTGCAGGCTGATACGATGGTCAAGATCCCCATAGGCTGTAGTTTGCTGATAGCCTGGAGGTCAAATCTGATCTGCAGCTCCTTTTTGTCTTGCAGGCTAAAAGTACTTTTTATTTTCTAAGATTGTTTCAAAACAAGAAGGAGGAGGAGGAGGAGGAACTGTATGTGGCCTGCAGAGTCTCAAATATCTTTTTGGCCCTTTACACAAGAAGTCTCTAATCTCTGAACTAAATTTATGTAGAGCCAGAAAGATGATATAACCCTTGGTCCATTGTTGCTCCTGCCTGTTGAAAGAAAACTGCCTCTGTGTTCTCTTTTTATTGGGATATTGAAAAAAAAGCATTTGCCAACTTGATAACTCTATACATTGGGCATCAGAGTCTTTGCCCACATATGGAACAGGATCATCAATTGGAATCACTCTCTAAATCTGTGCTGATCCACTGTTGCTATAGCATAGATGCATCTAGCTTCTCTCTGATCAAAGAGAAGAGCTAATGTAAGAGTTTAATGAGGAGGTGTGGGAAATTTGGAAGTATAATAGGAATTACTGCCCCTGACTTTTTTCAACACTTTGATAGCAATGCTCATCTCCAGACCCCTCTGGGGGCACGGCACTGCTTTGCATTCATGATTTTGGCAGCACCCTTAGAACAGAGGCCTCCTCTTGCCCTTTCAGAACTTTTACTCAATAGATTAAGAGGCCAGTGTGGAGGCATAATTGGGTATAGATGAGTGATTTTCACAAGAGAAACATATTCCAATATTTCCTTATCTTTGCATCCACTTCTCTACATTATCCCAAGAAGTGACTGGCATGCTGAGCACAGACTAGCACTGCACCCACTTTCTGTGAAGCACTGGGAGCTGTTCAAGTGAGCATATTGAACCCAGCAGCTCTGGCAAGCGACTTCCATGCAAACTCCTCAACCCAATCTAAATTTATGTCTCCCCCTTCGTGGTTTTGGAACTGTCGCCATCCGTTCCCACACACATCCCAGGTTTTTGACATTGCAAATGAGCAAAACCTTGTCATTATTTTCCTCCAGCTTCGACTGTGTTTGCCACTACATTGGCATGCTGGCATCGGATTCCAGTGTCAGATCTAAAGGTATGCCGGGCAGGCAGAGGATTGGCATCCATCAGTGCAATAGTTCATTTTGGATTTCATCTTGACTGGATTAAGGAAATCTAGAGAACTGATAGAGCATTATCTTGGGGTGTGTCTGTGAAGGTATTTCCAGAGGAGACTGGTGAGTGAGTCAATGGACTGAGTGGGAGGATCTGCCCTTTGTGTGAGCAGGTGTCAATCAATCATCTGGGGGTCCAGAGGGAACAAAAACGTACCAGAGAGGTCAATTGTCTCTCTTTCCTGCAGTTCTGCAGCCTCAGAACTGCAGGATCTGCACCAGCAGCCCCACTACATACACCTGGTTCTCAAATTTTTGGCCTTGGACTAGAAATTTCAACATCAGCTTCCTCGATTCTGAGGCTTGCAGACTTGCACTGAACCAAAGTACTGGTATCCTGGGGTCTCCAGCTTGCAGGCAGCCCGTCGTGGGAGGTATAAGTCTTGTGTGAGCCAATTCCACTAATATACTCATTTTGTTGTAGATAGATAAATAGATAGATAAGATAGAAACAGATATAGGTATAGGTAATAGATAGCTGTATAGATAATGATAGATAGATGATAGAAGAGAGAGAGAGAAAGAGAGAGAGAGAGAGAGAGAGAGATGAGAGATGTAAATTAACTACATCCTTCTGGTTCTCTCTCTGCAGAACCTTCAACACATCTGGTGAGATAATTCCCTCAAGTGAGGTCATCACAAGACCTTCAGGCAAAAAAAGGAACTGTCTCATAAATCAGGAAATAGTTTTTCTCTGCTTTCAAGGAACATTGAGTGTAATTTGGGCTTCTAAAGACACTCAGAGACATGGAAATACATCAAATGTCTCTATTTCACTTCTCCAGATCCCAGTATTTTATGTTCTGTTTTTTTCCAGTAAACACCCTAATGTTCACATCAGAGACTGAAGTCTAAGGATCCACGCTGCCTTGCCGTTCAGCAACGTGAAGAAGCACATGCGGGTCCTGCTCTTGGCTCTGTCACTTCAGCAGCAACAAACAGAAGAGACCTGCAGCATCCATAGGAGTTCCTTGAGTATCTGACCAGGCCCTAAGCAGAGAGTGTTAAATCCCATCTTAAATGGAAGGACCTGGAGAACATTATGTTAAGTGAGATGAGCCAGGCACGAAGAGTGAAGGGACATATGTTTTCTTTAATATGCGCAAGCTAGGGAGTAACTGGGATACCAGAGGGACTCCAGATAACATAGGAGAAACTTCAGTGGGGCCAGGGAAGTGGTCTAAGGGAAGGGGAGGAGGAAGACTGAGGTCCATTACTGGAAATACTACCATCGACTGTGTGTACATATGTGAAAATACCAATATCAGTCTCAGTCCTCTGTATGGGAAGGGGGGAGATGGGGAGGCAGGAAGGGGCACCAAGTGCTGTGTGCATGTATGTCAATGTCAACATGACTTACATTATGATGTGAGACAATAATGCACCAATAAATGCATATTTTAAAAATCCCATCTTGTCATTTTTCCCTCTAAGTTCTCTGAAAAAAAAAAATGGGACAACTCACCCCCCCAAAACACACACACACACACACACACACACACACACACACACACACACACACACACACAATCTCCTTACATTCTTTATTTTCCCCCTTCATGACAGCGTTTCTTAAGCCAACCAACCCTTCCCTTTGATAGGCTTCTCATTCTAAACAACCACAGGCAGCAATTTAAGCTAATAATCATCATAGACACCACCACCTATCTTATGTTGATAACAGAATCTTAGCTGCCTTCCGTGCAAATGAGTGAACTATTTCTTCAAGAGCTCGTTACTACCACCAGATCCAGCAACTACTCCATTAGGATTTAAATGTAGAGAACAAAACACGTTCTAGGTTATGTCAACAAAAAGGAATTTGTTTTGTGGAGTACTAAATGGCTTATAAAATTGTTTATAATCTGAAGTAACAAATCTTCCAGAAAAATATTTTGAGCCATGACACAAGAATGGACCACCCAGGTTGCTGTTGCATTAGTCACAATGAAGAAGCTGCACAGTGAACTGATGCTGTCGTGGGATAACGCGGTCCCACTCGTGGGTCCTTGGCCTCCGTGGTAAAAAGAATTTTAACACATGCCAGTAGGGGACAAAAGGCAGGTATTTATTCAGGGAGACAAGTGACTCGGGGGAAAACAGAGAAGCGGAGATCTTCCCAGCCATGCGGGCAAAGAGACCGGAAGAGTGAAAGCGGGCCTTTTTATAAACTTTCAAGAGGGGCGGGCACAGAAGCAGTCTGGACCTCCTCATTTCTCAGGCATTGGCGGTTGATAGGTAGGCATTCCAAGTTGGATCCTCCTCCTTTCTCAGGTTTCAAAGATGGGAGGTCGCTGAAGTCTGGCCTTTGTCCGAAAGGATTTCCGGTGAGGGTAGGGTCTATGAACTCTCCAGATTTTTAAAGCTATATTTTTCCATTCCTTCCCAATGTCTCCTTCCTGCCTAAATTTTAATTCTTTCTACTCTACCTCATCAATACCACAAGTCCAAAGCATTTGTACTTTCATTTGCACTAGCATAAAATAGGTACCTCGTTGGATATGATGGCACGTGTTAAAAATCATATAGTATTCCTTTCTATAATTAGTTTATTTTACTTAATGTAATGACAACAAGGTTCATTCATATGATAGCATTGTTAGAATTTCTTTCCTATTTATTTATTTATTTATTTATTTATTTATTTATTTATTTATTTTGTGGTACTGGGGATTGAACCCTAGAGCATTCTACCTCCGAACTACACCCCCAGCTCTATTTTTTTATTCTTTATTTTGAAACAGGGTCTCACTAGTTTGTAGAGAGCCTCACTAAGTAGCTGAGACTGGCCGCAAGCCCGGATCCTCCAGTCTCAGCCTTCCAAGTACTGGGATTACAAGCGTGCCTTCCTATTTAAAGATGAATAATATGCCCTTGTTGCCCTTGTATGTATATACTACAGTTTGTTGATCCATTCATTTATCGATAGACAATTGGAATGCTTCCATGTTTTAGCTATTGTGAATATTACTGCTATAAACAAATGTATACAAATATCTCCTTGAAATTTTGCTTTCAGGTTTTTTTGTTTTTGTTTTTGTTTTTTTGTTTGTTTGTTTGTTTGTTTTGTTTTGTTTTGTGGTGCTGGGAATTGAATACAGGGCATTCTACCTCTAAGCTACACCCCCAGCCCTATTTTTTATTCTTTATTTTGAAACATTGTCTCACTAAGTTGCAGAGAGCCTCACTCAGTAGCTGAGGCTGGCCACAAACTTGCGATCTTCTTGTCTCAGCCTCCCAAGTCCTGAGATGACAAGCATTTTATTTTTTATTTTTTATTTTGAAACAGGTTCTTGCTAAGTTGCCAAGCCTAGCCTTGAACCTGTGATCCTCCCGTCCCAGCCTCCCAAGCACTGGGATTTCAGGTATACACCACTGTGCTTGGCCTGTGATCTTTTTTCCTGCTGGCCTAGAAAGGTCTGAAAGAACCTTATGGAAAATGGTAGCTTTATCAAATTTTGTCAAGTCTTCCACTATCTAGTACGTAAGAGAATTTTATCCTTGCTCTTCTGCACAGTTTACATCAAGTTAACTGTACTATAAGTAGGGGGCTCTATCTTATTTCTATTTGAGATTTTTGTTAAATTGTTACTTTTGCCACCCGTAGAATATTCATTTTGTTCTAAAACAACCAACATATACCTCTTTGATATTCCATCTCTAGCAAAGAGTTCCAAGGTTTCTATCTTTGATGAGCTAGGAAATTGGTTTCGTATAAATGTGTCTGACACGTTTGTTTCTAAAAATAAATTTTGGATTGCTCCCAGGTTAGCCTTCTGAAATTACATAATTTTCGCAAGTTATTAATATCACTCAGAATTTCTCTTTCCATACTGTTTTTAAAAATCAACACGCTGTCTTTCCCACTAACACCATCATTTCTAAGTCACTCTTTTTTTCTTTTAAGGAGATCCTGACTAGCAGAGGTGTTAATTGACTCTGTCCTTCTGGCCAGCAGTAACAGGAAATCTGAGCCTCTCATCTAGCTCTACTCCCAGGACCACCCTTGGCAAGTCCCGGTCTTTGAAAACAGGCCTTTCTACTTGTTCAGAATTCCTTTTTTAATTATTGCCACACTGTTTTCCAGGAAACATGCAGGCCCCGTGGTGGGCTCTCTATTCCCAAGTGTTTAAATCCAGGTCTGCACATGCTTACAAAGCATGACAAAGCAGGCAAAATCAATGGCTTGGGTACTTCGCAGCTTGTCTTCATGATTGATGGGTTACTGCAGCTGGACTAATTATGCAGCCATTTATACCGATTGTTTAAAGCCTGTGGTGGTTAATCCTAGTGACTAAACTTGCCATACTAAGATTTGCTTCTTCTTGACCTGACCAGATGTAAGATAATTCAAACACCTTATACATTCATATAATTTTTAGGTCTATAATTCTATATGTTACAAAACAAAAAGAGAGAGAGGGAGAAAATAGCTCTCTAAACACATAAGGCTTTAAAATGTGACTTAGAGACTAAGATGGAAGTCACCAAATGTTTTCTTACCAGCTTCTAACTATTGTCCTAATTTTTTCTTTTAAAAGAAAAGCAGGTGCAGAAATTCTGTAGGCACTTAATTTTATGCGAGTAAGTTGGATCAGCCTATATCATATACTTATAGAACTGATTTCATATCAAGTAGATCTTGAGTCATTTTTTCCACACTTAAACATTAAACTAGGTGAAGGCCCAAGGCTCTAGTTATTTTACATTTTAAAGTAAAGTTTTAAATAATTTCTCAGTTTTGAATAACATGTGCTGTCCATGAAGGAAGAAAAAAACTCTGTGTGTGTGTGTGTGTGTGTGTGTGTGTGTGTGTGTGTGTGTGTTGCTGAGGATTGAACCACTGAACCCAGGGGTGTTCTAGTGAGCTACACTCCTAGCCCTTTTTTATTTTTACTTTTATTTTTTTTATTTTGAGACAAGGTCTCACTGAGTTGCCCAGGCTAGCCTCAATCCTGCCATCCTCCTATCTCAGCCTCCCTAGTAGCTAGGATTACAGGCTTGAGCCATCATACCCCACTAGGGTACTGTTCTTCATGGCTGTCATTCATCAGTGACACTGGTTCCATCCAAGTTGCTAGCTAAGAACCACTGAAATTTTTAAAAACAAATATAATGCCAGGCGTGGTGGTGCATGCTTGTAATCCCAGTACTTGGGAGACTGAGACCAGAGGATCACAGGTTCATGGTCAGCCTCAGCTACTAAGTGAGGCTGTTTTTTATTGCAGCAACTTATCAAGACGCTGTTTTAAAATAAAGAATAAAAAATAGGGCTGGGCATGTAGCTCGGAGATAGAATGCCCCTGGGTTCAATCCCCCATACTGCAAAAAAAAAAAAAAAAGAAATTTAATTAAAAAAAATAAATAAAATCAAATATAATAAGAGTTCTCCTGAATAGAAAATATTACAAAAGATTATCCACTGGCAATTTATAAGTAACTCCAGTCACTCTTGAATTACTGAAAATAGTCAATGCTCCATTTGATTTTTACCTAAAATAAATAAAGTTCGTCATGGATGACATAATAAAAAGTCAAAAGCTTTTGTTCCCATCTCAAGGGCAATGGCTGTAAAATATACCATGTGCTATGTCTTTGCTGAACAAAATAAGTAGAGGGGTTGCAATGTTTAGTTATGAGACACAAGGCTTTGCAAATGACCTTATGTTAGGTAGGAATCTGCTTATCTATATATAAACTAAAGAAAATGGATTCCAAAAAATACATTTATTTCAAAATATCTAAATTTCCTTTGCTTTACTTACTTATTTTTTTTTCTTTTGTGGTACTGGGGATTGAACACCAGGGCATTATACTTCTGAGCTACACCCCCTATTTTATTTTTATTTTGAAACATGGTCTCACCAAACCAAGTTACTGAGAACTGACCTCAAACCTGCAATCCTCCTGTCTCAGCCTCCCAAGTATTGGGATTACAGATGTGCACCATCATGCCTATTATTTTAATATCCTATTATTTTAATTCCTAGTATTTTAATCTATATATGTGAATGTGTATGTTATACTACCAAAAACTGCTACTGGAATGATCCATGATTTTGATTACAAAATTCAAGTTTTAAGTGTAATGTTTTTTATTGCAGTAATGGAATGTTTTATAAGGAAAATAAAAGATTTATACTCATTGAGTCACCATAGGTGACTCTGAATTTCAGAATGATCTACCAGATAAACAAGAATATCTCTTGCAGTGGAGTCCATGAGCGAATTATTCTATACTAAATACATTTTAAAGTGTTCTTTTAATTACAAAAGTATTGATGCTTATTCAGAAGATTCAAGAACACATTTTGATTAAAAACATTTATCATAATCTACTCAAAGATATTCACTGTTGATATCTTGAAAGATTTTATTCTAATATTAAGTCATTACAAGTATGGAATCTAGATCCAATTCAAAATATTGCTTGACTTCTCACAAGCCTTGACTTTGAGTTTATTATTTAACTACTTTGCGCATTGGTTTCCATATCAGTAAAATGGTCACGATGAAAGCCCTAATTCGCAAGGTCTTTAAAAGGACTAAGTGAGGTTAAACATGTAAAATGTTTTGGGAAAATAACCGGGTACATAGTAAGACCGTAATACATAAATAGCTTTAACTATTATTGCTAAGTTTTCTATTTTTATATTACTGATTTAATATAGTTGGTAGTTAATCAATTAAAAAAAGAGGTTCATGAACCTTCTAGAAGTCTTGGAAAATATGGTCAAAATTTAAAAGTAAAATTATACTCTTTGTTACATTATCAGACATCCCCACCTTTGTAAATTAAATAAAAATTATTGAATTTATGCTTTAAATAGGTGAACTATATGATATGTAACATATTCTTCAATAAAGTTATATTTAAAAATACTCTGGTCTGGTTCTGTGTGTGAGGAGCTCTGATGTTGCCACTCCATCTTTTAACAAAATAGCTGAACAGATTGAAAAACAAAAACTTTTCTAGGAGCTAGGTGTGGTAATGCATGCTTGTAATCCCAGCATTTTGGAAGCTGAGACCGGAGAATCCGGGTTCATGGCCAGTCTCAGTTACTTAGTGAGGCCCTCCGCACTTAGTGAGACCCAGTTTCAAAATAAAGAATAAAAACTAGTGCTGGGGGTGTAGCTCGAAGGTAGAATGTCCCTGAGTTCAATCCCTAGTACCGCAAATAAAAGCTTTTCTAGGATCCATAAGAGAAGTTAGAACACAGGGCAAAATGCAGCCCCCAAGACTGAGACAGACAGGTGTACCCAGGAGTACACTCACTGGAGCAGAGACTGGCAGATGGAAATAGCTGAGGGAACCAGTGCGGTGGAGGAAACCTGAGTGGTAACTGAGGAAGTGCTAGAGTCCCAGTGTGGACGACAGTGAGATTTGAATCTCCAAAGGGTTTTAGTCTGTTCTAGGCTTCTGTGTGGGAGACGGGAACACCCAAGTCCAGCTCACTCTAGCCACCTTGAACCTAAGGAAGGGGGGAAAATGAGAAGCACATGAGGAATAATGATATACACAGTCCAGAGGCAAAGGCTCACTGAAAGACTGAAACTGAATCATAAAACAGTAGAAAGATGCCTCTCCTGCGCCCACACATGGCCACCACATTACTAAAGACTTATTTACAACAATTCCTTCCAGAATGCCTATCTATCAAGGAAACATTTCAAGGCATACCATAGGCAAAACAATTTGTAGAGGTAAGATCAAGCACAAAAACCAAGCATGATAGGAATGTTGGCATTATCAGGCCAGGAATTTAAAATAACTATGATTAAGAAGAGCTCTAGCGGATAAAGCAGATAACACACAGGAACAGAGCAGCAATATAAGCAGAAATTTGGAAATCCTAAGAAAGAGCCAAAAAGAAATACTAAAGATCAAAAACACTGTAACAGAAATGAAGAATACCTTTAATGGGCTCACTAGTAGACTGGACAAGGCTGAGGAAAGAATCTCTGAGCTTCAGGATATATTGGTAGAAGCTTTCAAACTGAAAAGCAAAGAGAACAAAGACTGGAAACAGGATATTCAAGGACTGTGAGACAACTGCAAAAGATGTAACATTTGCATTATAGTACTACTAGAAGGGGAAAAAAGAACAGAGAAGAAATATTTGAAATAATAATGATTCAGAATTTTCCCCAAATTAATGTCATACATCAAACCATGGATCCAGGAATCTCAGAGAACACCATGCAATGCAAGTGTCAAATAAAACAAAAACTGTATCTAGGTATATAATTTTAAACTACAGAAAATCAAAATAAACCAAAAAAGATCCTGAAAGACACCCAAGGTATGAGGACAGGGGAGTATTCAGTACCTATAAGGGAATAAAGATAAAATTTAAATCTGACTTTTCCTCAGATATAATTCAGGCAAAAAGAGAATGGTATGAACTATATAAAGTGTTCAGAGAGGGAAAAATAACTAACAGTCAAAAATTCTGTACTCTATTAGATTATCCTTCAAAAATGAATAAATAAAAACTGTCAGCCAAACCAAAATCCAGAAAATTTGTTACCAATTAATCTGCCTTGAAAGGAATGTTTTTAAAAGTTCTTTAGAAAGAAGGAAAATAATATAGATCAAAACCTCATATTTATGTAAAGAAAGGAAGAGGATCAAAGAAGGAATAAGTTAAAATTAAATGAGAAATTTTATTTTTCTTATTCTTAATTGATCTAAAAGATAACAGTTTATTCAAATACAATTCAAAGGTGTGTTCAATCACCTTGTATCAGCAATGAAACAAGGACTGGGAGGGAAAAATTAGGATTATTTTGTTATTGTAAAGTACTGATGCTACATATGAAGTACTATAGTGTTATTTGAAAGTGGATTGGGATTCGTTGTAAATGTATATTTTAAACTCTATGACAACCACTATAAAAAGGAATTTGAAGGAGAAGGAGAGGAGGAAGAGTGAAGGAGGAGGAGGAGGAGGAGAAGGAGGAGGAAAAACAATAATTGATATGTTAAGAAAGGAAAGAAAATGAAATATAAAATACTCAGTTATATTCACAAACACAAGAAAGATTTGTTGAATAAGAATGAAATAGGAATGAAATACAAATAGGAAATAGTTTCAAATATGGTAGACATTAATCCAATTATATCAATGAACAAAATCAATAATATAAATGGCCAGTGAAAGAAGCCAGAAAAAAGGCATCTTTCCTATATAAGAATAAAGATTACAAAAAAGACCAACTATTTTCTCTATACATGTTATAGTTAGATATAAAATGAGCTCATTTATTAATGTTAGAGTTGATGTAACAGAGTCTTGAGGATTGTGATCCCAGCAGTGGATAAATCCATTGTAATGGGTTTACCTGGGTGGTGGCCTGGGCTGGTAGGGGTAGCTGGAGGGGTGGGTCCTGGGGGTGTGGCCTTTGAGATTGTCTATGGTTCCTCCTCCCCCTTCTCTCTCTCTCTTGCTGCTGGCCTCCATGATGTGAGGAACACAGGGCCTGTGCACTCTCTCTCCCACCTCTTGCCACCATGCCCTGAGATCCATGGTCTCCGCCTTACATGGACTGAGCCTGAAACCATACAAAAATAAATCTTCTTTCCACTAAGTTATGTGATCAATCTTTTAGATTACAGCTATAAGAATGTTGATCAGAACAATATAAAAAAACATTTGAAATGTAAAGCATAGATTTAAAGAAAAAATGGAGAAAAATATACCATGATAATGCTATTTTTTAGAAAGCTATTTTTTTAGAATGCTATTTTTTTAATTCCAGGAAAGCAGACTTCAAAACAAGGCGAGTCATCATAGATAAGGAGATTATCACGTGGTGATAAAGGGGTCAATTCTCCAAAGAGATATAACAATACTGAATGTGTATGAAGCTAACAATAAAGGGCCAAACTATATTAGACAAAAATGGATAGATCTGCAGGGGAAAATAAATAAATCTCCTATTATAGTTGAAGACTTAACTCCCCCTCTATTAGAAATAGACAAAACTAGAAAGTAGAAAATCAATTAGGACATAGTCTCAGTAAAAATCACTATCAACCAATGATATATAATGAATATGAATAATCTAGTTCATCCAACAATGGAGTACACGGTTTTTTTTCTCACACTCACACGAAATATTCACCAAGATAGACCATAGAAGGGACATAAAACTCTCTGTAACAAACTTAAAAGAATAGAAATCATACAATGTCTGTTCTCATGCCACAATGGAGTTAAAGTAGAATGGAATGACATAGAACTAAAAGACACCAAAACACATGTAAATTAAATAATATAACTTCTAAATAACACATGGATAAAGAAGTGCCCAGACAAATTTAGTGCAGTATTGTATGCATATATTAGAAAAATAATAAAATCAATAATATAAGATTTTACCTTACCTTAGGAAACTAGAAAAAGAAGGCAAGTTAAATCTGAAGTAAGCAAAAGGAAAGAAATAATAAAGACAAAAACATAAATCAATGAAATTGAAAATAAGAAATCAACAGAGAATATAAAAACAAAACCACAAGAGAATCTTAAAAAAATCAATGAAAGAAAAAAAAACTCTGGCCAGGCTAACTTAAAGTAAAAATGAGAGACAACACAAAATACTATATCAGATATAGAAAAGGTATCATCACTACAGATTCCCTGGGCACTAAAAGGAAAGTACAAAACTCCTATGAACACCTCTATACCCACAAATTTGATAACTTAGATAAAATGAGACTGTTTTTAAAAGACACAAGCTGCCAAAACTCACATAAGAATAAATAGACAATCTGGGTAGGCCTACATCTATTAAAGATAATGACCTCCCCAAAAGAAAGACCTATGCCTAGAATGATAGATGGGCTTACTGGTGAAGTCTAACAAATTCTAAAGAAGCAATTATACCAGTTTAACTATACTGTCTTTCAGAAGATAGAATTAGAGGAAAAACATCCTAAGTCATTCTATGAAGCCTACAGTACCCTAAAAAAAACAATCAGACATTACAAGTGAAAAGCTACAGATAGCATCTTCATTAATATAATGAGAAAAACTCAAAATATTATCAAATCGAGTATAACAATGTATAACTGTAATAACATATTGTATACCACAATCGGGGGGATTTATTACATGTATGTAAGGCTTGTTTGACATTTGAAAATCAATTAATGTAATCCATAACATCAACAGGCTAAAAAAGAAAAATTATATGATCATATGTGATGCAGAAAAAAGCTTATGATGCTTAACACAACCTTACCAATCACTGACAAAGCTTACAGACAACTAAGATGCCTTTCAGAAGTTGAATGGATAAGTAAACTGTAGTGCATTGAGACTGGGGATTGAACCCATGGGCATTCTGTTTCTGAACTATACCCCCAGCACTACCTTACTTTTTATTTTGAAACAGAGTCTTTCTAAGTTGCTGAGGCAGACCTGGAATCTGTGATTCTCCTGTCTCAGCCTTAGACAATCGGATATTATCTAGCACTAAAAATGGATTAGCTAATAAGTAATACAAATACATGGAAGAAGTTTAGGTGCATGCTCCTAATTGAAAGAAGCTGATTTGAAAAGGCTATAGACCTTGTACATTGTATGGTTGAAATTATATGACATTCTAGAAAAAGCAAAACTATGGAGGCAGTTAAATGCTTAGTAATGGTGAGGAATTTGAGCTGTAGGAAAGAAGGAATAAATAGGCAAAGCACAGAGAATGGCATGAAAATAGCATGCCACTATTATGATGGAGACATGCAAATAATTATGCATTTGTGTAAAATCATAAACACCAAAAGTGAACCCTAAGCTCAGCCATGAGCTTTGAGGGATTGTGATGAGCCAATGTAGGTGCGGCAGTTGTAAATGTACACTCCGGTGTGTGTGGGGGGGGTGTTGGTAAGCGAGTAGCTATGCATAAGTGGGGACAGGAGACAACCAGACGTGTCTGTACTTCCCTTCATTCTGGTTGTGAACCTAACCCTGTTCTGCAAAAAGAAAGCCTTTAAATAAATAAAAATAGCTAATGGTAGTAATAAAAGATATTGGTTTTGTTATATTAATCAGAGAACACAATTTTATAAAGGAAAAAATTGGAAAAATGTTTACAGTCAGAAGAAATTGCTTGTAAGATTTCAATTTGGGTGATTTATCTGTTGTTTAAATAGAAATGTCCTTACAAATAAAAATACATGCCACTCAATTTAAAATCTATTCAAGAGAAGGGTCAAAATGGCTGAGTAGAGGCATGCAGAACTCTCTTAACACTCCAGGAGAGGGAGCAAAGACAACAGCTGTGTAACTGCATGTGGAGAAGAGAGGTTGTGAGAAAGTGCTGGAATTCAACAGTAGAGTCCATGACCAGGTGAAATTCAGAATATTAGTTATTAGTAGAGTAAGAGAAACAGGGAGCCCAGCACAGAGCCCTTGGCAGCTCAGCCTGCAGAGGGGCAGTACCCCGTCAGCAGGGGCCTAGGTGAAGAAGTCTGGGAGCTCTCCGCATGTGAAATCTGGCTGGCACCTTGCAAACAGACACAAGGCCTAGGGCCTGCAGAGCATGCTGGCACTGGAGAGGAAACTCTCTGCAATTTCCCACAGATTCATCTGGTGCCATAACTGGGCATCATCTTGAGTTCCTGCCCAGGGAATCAGAAGCTGCTGCATTTTCCTATCTCCAAGACTCAAGACCTCTTCACTCCAAGAGTGAATTTTGACCCAAGGGAATGACTCCTACACAAATCCATTGGGAATTCTATGCCACAAGGCTGTGATGCAGAGGGAAGCAGAAGGCCCTTCCTGCCAAAATGGCAGTTTGTGATATCTATTTTAGAGCCTCACAGAGAGAAAAGCCATGTGAGATTACACACAGAATCAAGTTTGGGGGGCCCCGGATCATGGGGGGTACCTGCCATCCCCACCCTAGCACAGTTCTTTGTAGACCCATGGCACCCAGAGGCACCCAGGGGCCCCAGGGACTAGGGACCAACATGGCATTTGCACCCTTTCATCTTGCAGTCCAGGGAGCTCTGGAAAGAAACTTTGCCTGGGAGCTTGACATTCCATGCAGGCTCGTTAACGCACCAGGGCAAAGGCCTAGGTCCTGCTCTTGGAGAGTACAACCCAAGGGACTGTGGAGAGAAGTGTTGCCTTGCCAGTCCCACACTCCCAGATACCTCATTTCAACCTGCAAAGCAGTTGAGAGGAATTCCATAAAGCTTCATCCACAAACCACTCCTGCCAGCCACCTGGAGAGCATCATGAGAGGAAGAATTGGGGGGTAAATAACCCCTAACTGTGGTTATATTTTTCCATCTCTCTTTTTAGTTTGTGTTATCTTTTCTCCTTTTTAAAAATTTGTTTATTTACCATTTTTATTTTGTATTTATTCTATATTTTCTCACCTTTCTTCACTATTGTTTTTATCTTTTTAATTTTGTTTATTTTATGCTCAACCTTTCTTTTCTGTCATTGTTGCTTCTGTTGTTACTGTCTTCATCTTTTGTGTGTGTGTGTGTGTGTGTGTTTAAGTGGGAATCAAGTCCAAGACTTGGTGAATATTGCGTAGGACCTCTGCCACTGAGATACACTCCCAGCTGAGCTGAGAGGAGCTGCATCCAGCTCCAGTCACAACCTAGTCCCCTCTGAACCCTGGAGGATACTTCAACCTAAAGAACAAAAGACTCCACCAGTGACACATCTACAGTGGTCTGACATCCTGGAACTCACCCCCCAGGCAACGGCAAACAGAAATAACTCAGCTGTTGTGGACACCACACCTATAAGGGTCCTCAGCATGGGTCCCTCCCACACCCTCTCAGATTGCACATCTCTGGCAAGGTTGGAAGTGAATGCCATGAAAGGGGAGTGCTAATCCTGGCCCTTGCCAATCCGTGGGAAAGACCAAGAACTGCACTAGTGAGTAATCAGACAACAAAAGCTTCAGGCCCTTCACTGCAATTGGAAAAGTCAATTTCAGAATCATTTTCAGATAGCAGAGTCAGTACCATCAGTGGCTGTGGAAACACCTCCGCCTAATAGGGCTTTCAACTCCTTTTGTCTGAGTAATCACAGAGGATGTACCCCACATACACTATGGTCCATATAATACCTGCCCAAATCACTAGAGGGGCCCTATACTTGCATGACCTACAGAGAAAGTGGGTACCCCAGGCTCCGATACAGTACACATCATGGCAAAACTCATGAATCACAGCCAAAGAAGCCACAAGATTATAATATGAAGCCCATTGGAATTAAACTCTATGCTACTGAACAGGATGGGACCCCATGACATACCATCAAGAGAAGGCCACTTATTAAAAAGCCACTTATAAAAGTGAAAGGAGGCCACCCCAACAGATGCACTAATCTCAGCATGAAACGCAAGAAATTTGAAAGGGCAATCAGACACGTCCTAAAGTTTATGATCTATAGTAACAGATTCCAAAGATATTGAAGTGGATAAAATGCCAGATAAAGGATTCAAAAGAATGGTTTTATAAAAGCTCAATGAATTTCAAGAGAATACAGATTAACAATTGGATAAATTAAATAAGATAATGCAGGATATTAATGAGAAATTCAATAATGACATAGCAATTTTAAAGAAGAATCAAACAAAAATCCTGAAAATCAACAGGAAACAATCCTACAGAATGGAAGAAAATTGTAATGGCTATTCATCTGACAGAGAATTAATATCAAGAACATATAAAGAACTAAAAAAACTTAACAACAAAAACCCACAAGTAATTCAATCAAAAATGGACAAATTATCTGAATAGGCATGTCTCAGAAGACCAAGTAAAAATGGCCCATAAATATATGAATAAAAATTAACATGTCTAACCATCAGGGAAGTGCAAATCAAAACTACATTGAGATTCCATCTCACCTCAGTTAGCATTATATAAAATAATAATAATAACATCAACAACAAACATTGGTGGGGATGTGGAGAAAACTGAACCCTTATACTCTGTTGGTGGGGAGATAAATTAGTATAACCACTATGGAAAACAGTATGAAGGCCACTCAAAAATGATAAATAGAACAATCATATGATCCAGCTGTGCCACTCCTGAGTAGATATCTGAAGGGAATAAGGTCAGAAGACAACAGACACACACCCATGTTTATTGTGGCACTATTCACAGAAGCCAAGATATAGAATCAGCCTAGGTGCCCACTGATAAACATATAAAGAAAATATGGTATACAGATGCATGCAGTACTATTCAGACATAAATAAGAATAAAATCCTGTCATTTGCAGAAAAATGGATGGAACTGTAGGACATCATGTTAAGTGAAACAAGTCAGACACAGAAGGACAGAGTACTGCAGGCTTTCTTTCCTATGCAGAAACTTAAAACAACAACAACCAAGAAAGCAAAAATAAAAGAAGGGGAGTGGGGAGAAAGGGGAGGCCAGAGAAGATAGAAGGGGAAAAGGACATGATCAATGCATGTGCGTGTGTAGATATGTCACAGTGAAACCCATTAATCTATGCAATTAATGTATGTTAATAAAATATCTAAATGTATTTATATATATTCCACTCTGTATTGATTTTTTAAAAATAGACACTCTGATGAATTCCATCTCTCAGTGATATATCTCTGAGTCTCAAAATTAGGGTGTAGTTCTACATACAACATACACAGATCCATCAATGGAGCTCACCAAAGTTACTGATTTCTAAGCCACTCACTAGGAGTCTTGCAGGTAAAACATAGAAGTATACACTTTTAACAAGGTCCCACATAATTGGTACTTAATCAATGCTTCATTATATTGAAATCATAGAAATCGTGTGCTAGAAGCAATACAGCAATGCCCCCAGCCAGAACAGAGGAAGAATCTGAACAACAGCAGGAGATGAGGGCTACCAAAGGACTGGGTGATGGATGTAAAAGCAGGCAGGGAGAGTGGCGCCAAAGTCAGAACTCCCTGAGGACATATGGCTTGACTGAGATATGCATGAAGAACAGGAGCAAACGAGGGCAGAAAAATATTTCAAGCTACTAGCAGTAGAAACATGATAATTAAGTGTGCTTTAGGAAGTGCTATTCATCCTCTAGCTTCCGTGGGTTTAACCTGCCCTGTGACCACAGCTGTATCCTGCAAGTAGAGAGTTGGTTTGTTGGTGAGTAGAGATGTGTTCTGACGGAAGTAGAGAACCAACAGGAGGAGGAATGCTAAGATTACATGAAAGTTCTAACAGTAAAACCAAATGGATATTGGCATGATACATAGACCCAGATTTTACTTCTTTTAAATCACTTATTTTTCAACCAATTTATGGAGGTATGATTTATGTATTATATAAGTCACCCATGTTTTACTCTTGGTAATTTTATTAAATGTGCAGCCATCATAATTATCCAGTTTCAGAAAAAAAAAAATCCTCACACGATAATTTCCTTCATGCCTACTAACTGGTAATCCCTGTCTCCACCCAATGTCTCATGCCCCAAGCAATCAGTAAAATATTTTGTGCCTCTGCTGGTTTGCCTTTGGTGTACATTTATATAAATGCAATCATACCTTTTGGCTATTGTGAATAATGATGCAATGAACATTTGTGTGCAATTTTTTTATCATGGATATATGCTTTCATTTACCTCAAGCAGGTATGAAGGTACAGAATTGCTAGAATGTATGACAAGTTTATATTTGACTGTTTTTCAAATTGGCTATTCTATTCTACATTCTCACCAGCAATGTAAGAGGTTTGCCAACTCTCCACACCCCGGCCAACATTTGTTCTCAGTCTTTTTCATTACAGCCACCCTAGTGGGTATGAAATGGTGTTATTGTGGTTTTAACTTGCATTTTCTTGCTGGCTAATGATGTTAAGTATCATTTCATGTGCTAATTAGCCATTATATATTTTCTTTGGCAAAATGTCTGTCAAAATATTTTGTCTGGTTTTAATTATATTGTCTTGTCTTTTTATCACTGAGATGTAGGAGTTGTTTGTATATTCCGAATACATGTCCTTTATCAGGTACATTATTTGCAAACATTTTCTTCCTTTCTCTGTCTAGTCTTTTCATTTTCATAATAGTGTTTTTGGAAGTACAAATGTTTTGAAATTTGATGAGGTCCAGTTTATCAGGGTTTTTTTCATGGACCATGCTTTTTATTGTCATAACTAATAAATCTTTGCCTAACCCAAGCTCTTCAAAGACTTTCTCCTATATTTTCTCCAAAAATATATTTTTAGCTGTTTTATCTATCTCTAATCCACTTTGATTTTTGTGTATAGTGTGAGATAGGGGTCTAGCTCTACCTTTGTAAATGTTCCAGCATCATTTGTTGAAAAGACTGTCCTTCCAACTTAATTGCCTTGGCTCCTTTTTAAATATCAATTTGAGCATAAGTTGATATTTATAAATTAATATTAGAGCTTATTTCTAGACTCTCAGTGCTGTCCATTTGCCTGTATATTGAACCTCATGCCAGTACCACCTTGTCTTGGTAAGTTTTCAAATTGGAAAGTAAGAAGTCTTCAACTTTGTTATTTTACTAAAAATGTTTTAGCTGTTGTGGGTTTTTCCATCCAATTATCATTGACATTTAGTTGTTAAACAAATAAGTGTTGCACGCTTGTAATCCCAGCCTTTGGGAGGCTGAGACAGGAGGATCCGGGTTCGCGGCCAGCCTCAGCTACTTAGTGATGCCCTCCACAACTTAGTGAAACCCTGTTTCAAAATAAAGAATAAAAAATTAGGGCTGGGGGTGTAGCTCAGAGGTAGAATGCCCCTGAGTCCAATCCCCAGTATCACAAAAAAAAAAAAGTGAGTGCCTTTGAAGCTTTCACTTGCCTGTCAAGTTTTTAAGTCATCAAGTGCTATGTTGTTCACATAACAAGAAAACACAAACCTTTTGAGGCACTGTGATTAAATATTAACTACAGGATATAACAATGTACATAAAGTACCACATGTGAGCATGACAAACTTGATTTCATAAAATTCATGTATTCTTAGCATCATATTATTCAGAAAAGGATGTGGAAATATTTCTGATAAACACATGAATAGGAAAGGTTAGAACAAAACCATTTCCACTTACTTATTTCATCACTAATTTCCAATCTTTCTCATAGCACAAAGATGTTTTACATATATCATTCAGGACAACATTACAAAATAATCATCTGCACAAGAAATCTTTGTTGTAAGTACCAGTTAATCCATCAAGACACGTTAAAATAGCTAGGCAAACTGTTATGATCACTAAAAAGATGTGGCATATCTCCTGATATATATGTCTCTATTATGTTTATTTGGTACATTTTCTAGGAAATATGCTAAGGAAGCCACAAAAATATGATAAAATCGGCATGTGTTTTTATATTTGATAAATAATATTGAGTGTTTCCCACTTTCTTCTGAAGACATTATCCAATAAATCTTTAATTGCCTTTTTTTATCTGTGGGTAAAACAAAATGATCATGATTTCAGCAGCCTAGAAATGTACAGCTACAAAAACAAGATGGCAACATTTGGAATCAAATCTAACCCGGTAATTCTTTGGAAGAGTCTATAATTAAAAGCTGTGGTACACATGTATATGCCACCCAAACAGTATCCTGCATGTGTTCCTATAATCAAAAGAACCCAGAAGTGGGGGTGGAGGGGTTTCTGGTTATTTTTCACATAGAAAAGAAATTCCCCCACGTAAGCAGACGCCAATGTTTACTAACATGCCATCTCACTCATTGTGAGGGATGACTCGAGATTTCTTTCTTCATGAAGCTCAAGGGAGGTCATAAAATAAGACATTCAGGGTGGTTTGTCATTTGATGTGCCTGGAATAGAAAAGTTGAAGCTACATCCAATTGTCCTTTGACTCAACTCCACTGGCTTCCCGATTGGGCATCATCAAGTGAGAACCAGCTGCGCCATGACTCTCTCTACTCTGAATCACGGCAGGTACCAAGCAGCACTGCCAATCCACCGGAAAGATGCTTGTAGCAGGAGATACACTTTGCCAGAACCTTTTAAAAAAAATGTTCTTAAGCTCCTTACCCGGTATCAAGATTGTGACTTATTCATGAAAATACATGAAGTTAAGCTGCCTGATCTCTTTCACAGAACCTATATAAAGTCTTCCATGCTAGCAGGCAATTGTCAGAAAAAGAAGCTCAACTTGCATGTCCTAAAACCATCTGGCAAAAGTCACCTGTTACTTCCAGAGCTGCTTACCTCCATTCTCAGGTGTACTTGTGTGTGTGTGTGTGTGTGTGTGTGTGTGTGTGTGTGTGTGTGTGTGTCATATTGGGGACTGAACCCAGGGGTGTTCTACCTCTGAGCTACACCCCCAGCTTTATTTTATTTTTATTTTGAAACAGTGTATCACGAAGTTATTGAAAACCTCCCTAAGTTTCTGCGACTGGTCTCAAACCTGCAATCTGCCTGTCTCAGGCTCCCAAGCACAGGCGTGCACCACCAGATCCAGCTCTCAGATGTGCTTTTCCTATTAAGTGACAAACAAATAATAAAGATAGGTAACTTGATACTAATTAAATTAACTTGCAAATATTTTAACTTCCCAAACCAAGCATTTCTAAATCTGATTCCCCTAGCACCAAACATAGTCCGTTGACATTAGATCTATTATAAGCAATTTGTTTTTCTCAATAGTAGATCAACCAGAATGAGGAAAGTCAGCCAAAGACAACTTTATGACAGCTGCGTTCTCAGAGCCTCACTGGCATCCCTGGGCATGGGGAAGCACAGGCGCTCCCTCCTCTAACGCTGTGAGTTGGTGTCATGGAACATTGTTTCTCAAATTTTAGCGTGGACCTAGGACTGTCTTAAAATACAGATTCAGTAAGTTGGGCAGGGGTCTGGAATTCTACTTTTAACAAGCTCCCAAGTGATGCTGAAATGGCTAGCTCTTGGACTACACTGAATAATGCCTTGAAGTTCGTGAATGATGAAACCACACCTAGAAGCATAAAAATATTGAGACCAAGGACGCTTCCATTCTTTCAGTATTTTATATACAAATAGTTTATGGTTTAGAATATGAAAAAAAAGAAGTGGGACTTTTTAAAATATTTGAATATTAAAATATTCTTTTGATATTTTTAATTATTTTTCTTCTTATCTTATTTATTTTTTTGTAGCACTGGGAATTGAACCCAGGGTGAGTCTATCTCCAAGCTATACCCCCAGCCCAATTTTTCATACTTTATTTAAAATAGGGTCTCTCTAGGTTGATGAAAGTCTTACTACTTGCTGAGGCTATCCTCGAACCTGTGGTCCACCTGTCTCATTCTCCCAAGTACTGGTATTACAAGCATGTGCCACTCTGGCTTCTTTTTTAGGATATTAAAAATGACATAGGACTTAAAAAAAAGAGGAGTTGTTTATAAAGCTAAACATTACTATTCTCCAGTGCAGATCTTTGAAACTACGTGTCTATTTCTTTGTTCATGTATTCATTCACACACATGAAATATATTTGGCATGGACCATCATATGTAGTCACTGTGCTAGATTCCAGAGTACAATATTAAACAGGGAAAATTTGTGAGTTTAAGAAACTCACAAGTTAACCTAAGCAAATAATGAATTGAGAGATGGGGGTAACATTTATGTTGTGTACAAGGCAGATTGAAAATGGAGAAGAATTCATTCTGCCAGGTAGAGAGATAAAGAAGGCAGCTCCAGGAAGAGTTCACAGAAAAAAATTGATAATGAGTTTTTGATGACTTAACATGAGCCAGGTACTGCTCTAAGTACTTTAATACTCACAAATTACCCTTTTAAGATAGCTGACCTTCTTATCCGCGTTTTATTGTGGAGGAAACAAAGGCAAAGAGAAATGGCATCATTTGTTAAGCAAGTGACTTACTGATGATAATTGATAGCCGCAGGATTTTCTCTGCTGGTCTCATTACTATCACTTAGCCAGTATATCCCACAAAGGAGACATGACTGGTAATCAGTATGATTCCTTGTTTTCCTATATCTTTCAGGGCACATCCCTCTTTGAGTAAGTGCATAGACTCATGCTAATGAAATGTGATTAGAAGTGACCAGTGCCACTTCCAGGAAAAAGCATCTGCTAGCCAGTGTATGGTTTTCCATGCTCTTTTTACCTGACCCTGAGCTCATGGTCTTTACCTGCCCCAGTGGGAACCTGCCCCCACTGATGCTATGGAATCTCTCCAAGGTCAAAAAATCCTGAATGCTGAGCCTCCACAAAGAGGATGGCATTCCCTGAATATCTCCCAGACCCATGCAAGAACTTTCAAGTGCAAGAAATAAACTTCTGTCTCATCAAACGGATTTTGATGACGTCTGTTACCACAGCCTCATCAGGCCTATCTTGATATTGGTCATGCATGCAGTAGAGGTGATGCACACGGTACCTTGCTAAATAAGGATGAGTTTAAGTCAACAGAGGAAGCCAGGGTTTGCTAGAGAGGACACTCGAGGTGGGCACAGGAGATGCTCAGGTGTTAAACAGGATGGCCAAGAGAGGAAACTTCAGGTAGTTAGGCGCTCCTGAAGAATAAGTTTCTGAGAATGTTGTGGAGGAGGGAAGAAGAAGAATGTGAATCTCGGCCCCTCTGGAGTGAAGGGAAGGAATGGAGAAGACCGGACTCAAGGTTAAAGCAAAGAAGGAAATCTCTGTGTAAGAAGTCAGATAAAGCGCTGGGCTGGAAAGAGGAGTCAACCACAAAGAAGGAGGTAGAACAGAGTGAGCAGAGGAAAAGAAGCAAAACAGACCAGGGTTACAAAACCAAGAATAAAGTGAGAGGAGACGGTGGGGTGGACTCTCAAGCAAGAAAGCAGGAAAGAAATGCATGCATCTATTTGCGGGATGTGTCTGCAATCGCCCACACACCTGGCACAGGCTGCTCTGTAGTTTGCCTTTCCCATATGCCTTCACCTGGATGACACCTGTTAACTTCCCTTAAAGATGCAGTCTCTGAGAAGTGTTTTCTGGCACTGGCCCATGGCCCTCACACCAGGTTCAGCTGGAGCTCCTAGATCTTCACAAAGGCAGCCTCACTGTTACCGCTACATTTATCCAAGGGCATTTTAATTGTCCATTCACTGGGTTGTCTTCCCAATTCTAACAACTCCTTTGAGGGAGCAATCTTAACTAATTTATTTTTGTAATCCCGAGACCAAGCTTCAGCCCATAATGGCCACTTAATAATTGGTGGTAACTGTGGTAAATCAGGGAGAGAATTCGCCTAGATGCTTTAGGAGCTCAGAAGCAAGTCGGAGATGAAGGTTACAATTTGGTCATCTTTAGTGGATTCATTCACTCAACAAATATCTGCAAGTACTTATTATATTAAGTGAGGGAAGGTCTGGTGAACAAAGAAGACAAACTTCATGGTGTTTGGGAACTCATGGAATCGGTGTTAACTTATTTTAAATATATACAAATATAGCAGTTCTTCTCAAGGTCTCTAAGGATTGCTAAATCTGATGTATAACCCTGAGTCTTTGTCTTAACTGACCTATCAATAGCATTTGACACAGATGATCACTCTTTATTTCTTGAAGCAAAATCCCACCTTCCCGTTTTTTCCTTTACCTTTCCCTATCTCCATTAATCTTTCCTCCGTTTCCAACCTCTATTGGAAGACTTGCTCAGAAGGTTTTATTTCCTTTACATTCACTCCCTAGCTGTGAGCTCATCCAGATTCATGGCTTTACATACCATCTACATGTTAACAATGCTTAAATTATAGTTTCAGTCCAAATTTCTCCACTGAATTCTAGATCTATGTGTTCCAACTGCCTACTCTACTTGGGTGTGTCTCATAAACATCTCAGACAAAACCTGTCCAAAACTGAATTCCTAATATGTTCCTTTTGACCAGTTCCTTTGAAAATCTTTACAATGCAGGGTAGTCACCCCACTCTCCATGGTTTCTTAGAACAAAAGTCCCAGTCACATCCTTACCCTCTCTCTTTTTAAGGCATCCTACATCTTTTCCATCAGCAAATTCTATCTTAAAAGTATGTTCCTAGATTTTCTGCTACTTATCACCTCTATGGCCACCACTCTGGTCCAAGCCAGCCTTGCTTTTTTTATCTCAGTAACCCTTGAGCCCCCAGGTTTTGCACCCCTTGTCTTTTCTGGTCACAGCAACCAGAGTGGCCCTGTTAGTTCATATCATGTCACTCGTCAGAGCCCTATAGTCTCTCCCTATTTCACTCAGGCTAAATGTCAAGTCCTTCTAATGATCCCAATCTCTCCATGTGATTTGGATGGTCTATACTGGAATTTCAGCATTCAAAGTACTTTTTGAAATTTATCTCTTACTTTAAAAAAAAAAAAAAAAGAGGCCAGTAAACATAGGTCTATTCAGCAAAGATCCAGGATGTCTTCTTTTATTTATATTTTTGAATGACGATATCAGAGCAGCTGAATAAAAATGGATCTATTCTCTTTTAGAAACTCTTTAAGAAATCATAACTCATCGTTCTTTAAAGGATATTGTGAGTCCATTTGTATAGGTTTCAAGAATGTGCTCCTTATTTACACAATATCAGCGTTCCTACCTAATCAGCTGGAACAGAGATTTAAAGAGAGAGGGAAAGCCTGGTTCAGCTGATAGAGTTCAAAAAGCATTACTTAAAACAATTTCAGCAATTTTTTATACTATTTATTTCTCTTCTTCTGTTTCACCACCAAATTACAGAGTACTTCACTAACAGCTTACAAGTACTTACAACTTACCTCATAGTAAACTAGAAACTTATTTTCCACTTTGATTATAATGAAGTGAGTACATAGGTACATAGGTCTGAGTATGGACATATATGTTAAGGAGAGAGAGAAAGAGAACGAGAACGAGTCCACATGAAAATAAAATAGTAGCTAGACTACTTCTTTATACAGAAGGGATAGTCAGTCCCAAGAGTCCACTTGGTGGCCAAAACAGAGGCGAAATAAAGGTGTAAAAGTGTTTTACCCCATTTCAACTCACTGAAACCTAGAGAAAATGACAAAAATTAAAAATCAAATAATTTTGGTTTACTAGGAAATATCCAAGTTCTAAACCAGAAAAACTCAAAATACCTACCAAATCTAAGACCATGTCAAGAAAGGATTTGGAGAAAGCACAAATTCCTATGCAAATCTGAAGCACTCTAGGGAGTTCTCCAAAAGTAAGTGGCAAGCCATGACCAAGTAAGCCAATGAGCCGGGGTGGAGCTGGCAGCTTCCGAAGGCTAGATGAACATTTCTGAGCCCAATTCACTAGCTCAGAGCAGCAGAAGAGGCATCTGCGATGAAGAGCCAGACATACCTGCCACCTTGGTGGGCAGCAAGTGTGGTGGGATGGAGAGGAAAAGGAAGATGGCAAGCAGCAATGTAGCTGCTGAGGGATCACAAATGCCAAGTCTTGATATAAAAGACTCGAGAGACTCGAGCTTCTCTTTGAGTTCTAGGAATCCCTGCCTGGCGTAGCCAGTGTTCTCTATTTATTCAGCAGAGCCTCCCTGGCTCTTCCTCTGAGCTATCAGCACAAAGAATGTCTCTTCTTAAAGCTACTCTGTATATGTCAAAGGCAATAACACAGTCCACAGAAAAACCAAAGGTGCACCAAGTGGTCAGGTAGAGGCAGCAGTAGACTACTTCTCCCATCACCAGAGACCGATGGGGCAAGCTAGTTCTACCATGTGTACTTGTATGCACTCCAAGAGCACATGTCCTGCATCCCGAACTCGACAGGAGGTGCCGTTAGCTCATTCATGAAGACAGTCAAGGCAAGTAATTCCATCCCTTGTGTATGCACAGTTAAAGATTTCAGGGTAAAGGCTGGAAGTACAGAGTGAACATCTATCAAATCCATCCAAGTTTATTATAATGCAACTATTTATAAAACATTTCATCTTTGTGAAAATAGAAAATTCGAGGCAAGTGCAAAATCTGACAGGATCTCAGAGCAGCAGGTTGAACTATACATGACAAACATCTGGGCATACAAGCTAAAGACTCAACTCATTTTTAAGGAAGAAAATTAGGTTGCCTCAAAATATTCATGGCAACATTAATAGCAAAACATAGGGAATCATTCAACAAAGTTGCCAGAAAAATAATACATAACACTAAGAATTTCATAAAGGCAAACAACTTGAGGAATACAGCACCCATGAGCCATTCCTGAAAACACTAGTTGATGATAAAAATCCAACCAAATTGGTGATGGATGGAGGAGCCAATAAAAAAGGACTGAATGTGAAAATTGAATTCATGTAATTACATAGCCTTAAACAGGGAAGGGGAGCTTATAATGATAAATATACAATGCACAATGAATGTCATAAATCACATCCAAAAATATAAAGCATCAATACTGTAGTAAACACAAGGAAAATAGAAACGAAACAGAAAAATGCTGACTTTCCTGTCCTATGAGAGATCAAGGAGATAAAAAATAATAATAAGAGCTGAGCTTGGTGGTACATACCTGTAATCTCAGTACTTGGGAGGCTGAGACAGGAGGATCACAGACTCAATGCCAGCTTTGGCAACTTAGTGAGGCCCTCAGCAACTTAGAAAGATCCTGTCTCAAAATAAAAATAAAATAGGGCTGTAGGTGTAGCTGGGAGGTAAAATGCCCCTGAGTTCAATCTCCAGTACCACAAAATAATAGCAATAATAATAAGGATATATAGACTGTAAGTAATAAGATAAATATTCAACAATGCCTGAGAAGTCAATGTTCTCTTCCCAAATGTCCAGAGAAATTTATAAAACTGCACACATGCTGAGCCATAAAGAAGATATGCCTCCACATCATGCATGGAAGTAAAGACTTGAACTAAGCAGATGGAGAGCAGGATCTGATGAAGATTCTGCATTGCTAACCACAGTCCAGATCTGCTGCTGGCTTACGGGCAAACTCCTAACAATCTAAACAACTGTGATTCAAAGAGGAAAACACAACCCATATTTCAGAACATATCACAGAAGAATTATGAGCTCAAATAAATATGAAAACTAGATGAATTAGTTGTTTTTCCAAAAAATATGTAAGGATCCAAAGCAGATTCCAAAAGAGAGATTAATCTTCATTATCATGGAGGAAAATATTGCTAATGGACATTTAACAATATATCTTTTAAAATGTATTATATCATTAAAGATTTTGTGATCTGGTTTTTGAAATTTTCATTCTTAAAAACTTTTTGGTAGCTAGACATGGTGAAACACGTTTGTAATCCCAGTACTTACGAGGCTGAGACAGAAGAATCACAGATTTGAAGCCAGTCTCAGCAACTTAGTGAGGTTTTCAGCAACTTAATGAGTCCCTGTTTCCAAATAAAATATAAAATAGATCTGGAGATGTAGCCCAGAGATAGAAGGCCCCTGAATTTCATCCCCAGTACCACACACACACAAAAAAAACCTTTTTGGTGAGATATAATTTATATCACATAAAACGTATCTTCTAAAAGTATCTAATTCACTGGTGTTTTAGTAAATGCACAAAATTGTGTGACCATCACTGCTATTTCCAAATAGATACATAATTCCAAAATGTTGCCACTCTAAAAAGAAATCTTGTAAATTAGCTGTTATTCCCCCTAGCCCCTCTCCCCGCTCATGGCAACCACTAGCTTACTTTCTGTATTTGCCTTACTTTCTGATTTGCCTTTTCTTGATGCAATGGCTAACTGTTTATGTTCCCCCAAAATTCATATGTTGGAATCCTGACCCTTAAGGTAAAGGTGGGGCCTTTGCAAGGTGATCAGATCCTGAGGGTTCTGCTTTCATGAGTGGGATTAGTGCACTTATAAAAGCTCCTCTGTCCCTCTTTCACATGAAGTCATAACAAAATGATGGGCCATGAATCAGGACAGGGGCCCTCATCAGACATCAAATCTGCTGGCAATATTATTTTTGACTTCTGTGTTCAGCTTTTCATAGCTGTGCTAAATATCAGAGAAAAACAACTTAAGGGAGGAAAGATTTAGTTTGGCTCACAATTTCAGAGGCTTCAATCTATAGTCGACCAGCTCTATGGCTTTAGACCTGAAGCAACGCAGATCATCATGGCAGATGTCTGTGTTGGAGGAAAGCTGCTCAGCTCATGACACCTGGGAAGCAGGGAGAGAAAGAGGGTGAGAGAGCAGAAGGTGCCAGGAACAAGATACAGTTCCCAAGGACAAACTCCCAAGGACCTGTGACGTTACCTTAACCAGTTGGGGCTTGGAGCAAGGCTCAGCCTGCTAAATAAGGGACGTGTGACATTTCTCGCTTTACATTATTTTATTCTGGAAATTTGGGCTTTGCTTCCACATTAAAAAAGGTTTCTTAAGAGGCTCGAGATGCTGTCATCAGGAGAACAAAGGCCTAGGCCTGGCTCAGAGGTATCCATTAACTCTACAAATACCGGCAGTTGAGTCAAGAGAACTTAGGTTTCTTATCATAAGACAGAAGGAAGCTTTTAGACAAGAAAGCTTACTAAACTTTAACTAGCTACTTTTAGCTGCCTGAGCAAATAGGAAAGATTTATCTAATGAATAGTTCCTCTTC